>CM029487.1:68436661-68636406 GCA_017140395.1 Eucalyptus lansdowneana | reverse complement strand
CATAGATAGTGGTAAGCGCAGTCAAGGAACAACACTAAGTATGATGTTGTGAGTGTTAGTGATGTTAGAAACTAAATGCATTATGATGTTGTGAGAACATTGACTAGAATGAGGCACATTCCAGAATTAAACAAGAATATCATTCCCTTGAGTTGTTGAATTTAGCTAGGTCTCAGTATACTTCGAAATGTGATGTTTTGAAGGTCATTCAAGGTGACTTGATGACAATGAGATGAATCAAACACAATGGCCTATATGAACTTTTAGAAAAGACACTAATGGGTTTCGTCACGGAGATGTCAGATACATCTATTCAAGAGTATGAATTATGACGCATGATATGTTTGGGGCGCATTGCCAAAACAAGTCGAAGGCTTTAAATGAAGGAATTTGGTGAGTGGTTATGTGCTGAAAAATTGAATGTATGGTAAGTGTTATGACTTAAGCAAAACATCAAAAAGTGCAGTTTGGTACCATTGTTAGAGATACAACGAAAAATATGGAGTTAATTCGCTTGAATGTTTGTAGGCATTGCAGTTTCCTTCAAAGAAGAGTGCCAAATCTATGCTAATAGTTATGGATAATTACTCGAGGAGAAAATGAGTGTTTGTATTGAGGCACAAGTTTGATGCCATTGTTAGGATTATGCAATAGAGAGTTTTGATTAGAAAGTAGATTGGTAAGACAATTAAGCAAGTGTGGATTGAGAGTAATGTGGAATTTTGCTCGGAATTGTTAAACGAATTCTACTTGAAGGAAGACAAAGCGAGACTTTGCACTAGTGCCAGTGAACTACAATAGTTTATAGAGTTGATGAACAATATTATATTATAGACGGCTAATGAAATGCTCTCTAGTTCTAGTATGGTTAGAAAATTTATAATGGATGCGCTTAGTACAACGAGTTACCTAGGGAATAAATTATGATTGATTATAATTGGATGTCAGACTCTCAAGACAGTATAGTCAAGTAATGTTGTTGATTATTAAATTCTTAGAATATTTGATTGCACATGTCATGATCGAGTGAGTGATAGCAAGCTTGATGAGAGAGCAAGAAAGTGTATAGTCCTTAACTATGCAAAAGGAGAGGAAGGCTATTAATTATGGTGCATAATATCAAATCTGCATGTTATTAGTAAAGAAGTTCCATTTGACGATTGTTTATATATATCTGGACAATGTTCAACTCAAGATGGAGTTGCAACCAAAACTCCTAAGATAGCGAATATGACAGAGTAATCAACATAAATGGTGTTAATAACGGGAAGAAGCATCTAAAAACAAAAGTTGCTATAACTGTTGAGTTATACAAGACGTGTGATCAATCTCTTGATAAATATTAATGCAATGGTGGTTTTGGTTTATTTGTGATTAATGAGGTTGAGCCTAAAAATCCTTGTGAAGTAGTTAAAAGCATTAGTGGAGTTGGTATCTCCTTAAGATTCATGGTTGTGGTGAAGTCCAAGCGCAACTTAGACATGGAAGAAGTTTGTGGTAACTAAGTAGCAACAAAGATCATATTCCAGCAAAGCGATTGTAACTTGGCCCAAATGTTGAGTTGAGGTGGAGATTGTTGAAATCATGTCTCGAATTTGACATTAAAAAAAGGTAACTTTCCTATACAAGTGGGATTCCTAATTTGACTAGGCTTCCTAAAAGAGATTTCTATTTCAGATCCAATTGTAAATTATATATGAGAAGTGACATGCATATTCTTTGCAAATTACGTCCTCGAGTGTTTGAAGCTATGGAACTCTTACATTAAGATTCTGACATGGAAGTTGGACATCCTTTGTTGCTTAATTGGCTTTAACGTAAACAATATTTAATTATATTTTTATATTTTTTTGAAATTTAATTTATCTTAGTAATCTATTTTTCCTTTTTTCTTTTGTTTCTCTTTTTCTTTTCTTCCTTTCTTCCTTTGCCCTTGCTGACTAAAGGAGGAAGGGAGGGGAAAGAAAAGAAAAGAAAGAAAAGAAAAGGGAAAAATCAAAATATATATCAAAATATATCAAAATATTTTTAAAAATTGCATATGTGGGACATTCAATATCCATGCAATTTTTTTAATCAAAATTGACTTGATTGACTAAATTTGCACAATTATAAGAGACTTATGACTCAATTGACAAAAAACAAAATTTTGTACTGAATTGGCCTAATAATAATTAGTTTAGGTTTTCTAATAGAGTGCATGTGTCGCAGTTCAGGAGTAAATACGCGTGGTAGAGCAGGAGGATGCAATATTTTATTCTTAAAGTGCAATTTTTTAAGAACGAAAATTCAAAATGCTAGGTACTCTAGAATTTAAAAAAAAAAAATCAATAGTCTCGGTCAAATCAAGTTATGTCACTTTTTCCACGAACCTCAACGCAACGTACCTTTGCTGAAATTTCCACCAGGAGCAGCCGGAGCAGCCGGAGGTGGTGATGGACTATGGCTTGACTCCACAAACGGGTACAAATCCCACCGGAAAATACAGCTTGGCTTATAAACACCGCTGTCTTGCTTTCCGCGGCCGTGCTTATCATCATAGTCAATGGCTTCATTCAAGCAACTCCTGCAATCGTTTGCCAACAAGTCAGGACTGCACTGCAACAATGAGTAGATCGTACGGTTGTCCGGCAAGGTGGCCTGCCCCGTTGCGAACTTTCGCTTCGAAGGGCTGTCCACAGCTTGGTTCAATACTCCTAACGTCAAGTTCCACCATACTGCTGAGTTCATGGTGATGATGTCGACGCTATCAATCAAAAGGGTAGGTTCCATTTGCAGTATGCCGTAGATCGGAGTGTCCGAGTATCGGACAAAGCATGGCTGGCCTCCAGTTCCCCAGGAGAAAGCCCCCTTCTGGTCGGGGCACCTATCCACTAAATCGTGGAGCGCAGTGCCCACACAGTTCTCACAGAGATTTGCCGACGTATCTCCTCGGCAGAAAGCAAGAGCGTAGATGGTGTCTGGGTTCTGGCCCGTGCTCGTGTTCAGAAACCATCATGTGCAGCCACGTTTTCAGAGAGAAACCTGAGGATGGTGTCGCGGTTCTTCACATAGGCGCTGCTCGACGTGAAGTTCCTGGTGTAGTTACAGAATTCTGCATGATGTGCGGAGGCTCGGATCAGAACAGCCAGAAAATTGAGAAAATAAAGAGTGGATGATAAGTGAATCATCTTAGGGTTTGGTGTTTTTGGTGCTTTGGATGGTTTTGCTTGATGCAGAGTCGGCGATTGTCAGGCTATATATTGTGGAGCTTATGGTTCTGGTTTGTGTAGTGGAATTCACTTGCAAGTGGTTAAGAAGAGAAAAGTAGTAGATGTTGACAATTTAAAAACCTTAAACCAAGTAGCTAGATTTAATAAAGTTAGTTTACATTTTCGGTGATCCTTGACGTAATTGGGTCATATTTAAAAGTCAATGATGGCTCGACATATCATTTAATAAACTGATAATATGAATGCGGCTTAATAAATTCAGTCATTTTTAGAGTAAAAACCGTGAGGTTGGCATAATTAAAATGAACTTTTTCGTCGTTCGAAAAAGAAAATCGTAGAAATGGGAGGAAAATTATCAGGATCGAAAGGAGTGGCATAGAGTTGGGTTAAGCCAACTCTTTCGTTTTGTATTCATTGTCACTTGACTTGGTCAAGATTTGGATGGGTTAGCGGCCAATGCCTTCTATCATAACCTGCAGTAATGTCTCCGATGTTAACGTTGATTATTGCGTTTTTGTATTTATTGTCACTTCCCAACCCATCCACATCAAGAGCCTCAAGCCCATAAAGACTAAAAAGAGTGTATCAACTAAGCCCTCTCGAGGGCTTGCTTAAGAATAAGAAAGAGGAATCTCATGTAAAATACCAATGGAGTAAGATTTGATCCTATTCATAAGGATTCCATAAATATTCCATTCCAAAAATAGAAAGTTCGAAATAATTTGAATTTTTTGGAGAGAGGCAGAAAGGTTCTTTCTGGAACAACCCGGGGGATGAGAATTTATAATATGAAAATACAATTTTATTTCTAATGAATATGGAAAAAAAAAATTAGAACCTAGAAAAGAGAAGGGAATTTTAGGCAAAATATGTAGAACCCTAGAAAAGGATGGAAATTTTTTAGACCTGGAGTGATTTTTTTGGGGATTCAATGGTGATCTATAAGTAATTGCAGGAGAACTTGGACCGATAATTATCTCAGGTTATGCACTCGGTCAAGATTTAGGTGGTTAGCCGCCAGTGATAACATAACCTGCAGTAATGGTTCCGATGTTAATGTTGATAATTCCGCACCAACTGCCTTGACTATCGCATCACGTGACGCGTTTGGGCGTTGTCTAAGTGATTTGTACGAAGTAATTGCGGGAGAACTTGGACCGATAATCCTCCCAATTCAATGGAAATACTGGCAACGTCGATGGAGTTAATGGTGTGAACTAATTCGTCCGGCTTGGAAAAGGACGTGACGAGAAATCGTTATAATTGTTGCCATGTGCGGGTAGTAGTCACATCCCACTACCAGCATCATCTCTTGCTCCAGGGCAAAGATATCATTCGGACACAAGTGCGAGTCTTATTCCCCAATTTATAGTAGTCTGCATCTTCCGTCACAAACTTGAATAACGCCAATTCCTTTTCCCGTCGACTTTTCTTCGAGATGGCGCATTGGTGTGTTCATTGCATCCACAAAGAAGTTGCTTGTCCAGGGTTTTCGATTGTGTGGTGTATGTTCCCAGGTTTTTTTTTTTTTTTAATGTGATTTTCTCGTTTTCACGAATTATTAATAGCAATTCCCATAATTTAAATTCGTGGCTTGTTGCGACTTTGCTTATTTTTCACCTTGAACTGCAAAGGGAAGAGTATTTCTTAGAGGGAATAATCTCACTTTGGTAGGAGTAATTCAATAGGAAATAAAGGATCTAAATAATTATGAGAGAGAAGAACGGAAGCAATTTAAAGGGATTGAGTTAATATGTTGTTCGAATGCTAGTGAGGGAAAACAAAAAGAATGTATTATGACCTAAGAACGTTTGTTATGTATTTAGAAATAGATGTAAAACTAGGGTATTAGTGAGAGAAAAAGAATGAGTTTGATAGATGTAGGAACAGTTTGATAGATGCAAAACTAGATTGATATGATCAAGTGCAAACTACTTCTATCATGTAAATAATAAAATAAGTAAAGAGATAGAAAACGATGGACGCAAATCTTTATGGTGATTTGACTTAGATCAAATCTATGTCCACGCTTCCAAATTAATTGCCACCAATATGCTAGAATCCATTAGTAATTGTGTGAGCAATTACAATGAAGCACGTACAGATTCTACTCAAAGCAGATAGATCCCATTATCAATATACAAGCATTGCTTACACCTTTACACTTCCCAAAATCAAGATTAAATCCAATAACAAATACTCTCGGGAGGATACAAGTGAATAATATTTATGCCCACCTGTGTGGTGAGGGCCACTCTTGCTCAAGCGAAGGTCAGCTCTCATTGGCCATGGCCATGCTAGCCACTAGAAGAAAGATAAGAAGAGCTTTACAGATAAATAAAAGAAAGGAACAAAGAAAGATCCAAAGTAAAAATAGAAAAAATCATAAATTATTAAAATATTATTAAAAAATATCTACATAGCGTTAAAGATCAGGTCATGTTGGCTAGCTGAGTGTGCGCATAGCGTTATTTGATCAAAATTAAGTAAAAATGATTGAATTAGCTTTAAGTCAAAATATTTAATATTGAATTCATCTTATTAAAAGTTTCCCAGAATTTAAATTGATAATGTCTGATAAGTTTACATGACTTTTTCAGACACTTTTCTGGTGATTTGTATTGGACAAGTTGTAGGATTATCACTTCAATGCCAATGGACATGCTTGCAATGTCAATTGAGCTGACGTGAACTGGTTTGTTCAGTCCGGCGAAAAAATTCATAACAAAAAACTACTAGTCAAAAGTTTTTATGTTAATTACCCAATAGGCAGCAATTGCATGTAATGATTGAAGAGACGTTTACAGGTCTCGGACACCCTGCTCTGAGGAGACATGAATCACTTCATTGCAAAGTAGTTCCGGCCATTACGGTCCTTTTCTAACATAGTAATTCACAGACCAGGGTAGTAGATTAAAACAACAAGATGCGGATGAGCAAGTTGATGGAGAAAGTAGAGGAGGGAGATGGTGAAGGAAAGAGTTCATGTTGTGATGGGTAAATTACCTCTGGTATTCATTGGTTCTCGAGATTTTCTTGTAGTCTATCTCTTTATCTCTTTAGTCATGATAAGCTAGTATAAAAGCCCACTTTTGGTCCTTAAATTTGTTTCTTTCTTTCAATCAAGTCCACGAACTTTTGATTTGTCTAATCGAATTCTTGATCTTACATTATTTTCTATTCAAGCCCCTCCCTTTAGTAGCGATGCTCAGGGTCAACGGTCAACTTGGACAATCTTCTTAGCCGTATTTCTCTGAAAGTTCTTGTAGCCAGATATGACGGGTGCTTTTCACACGCAAGTTCATCTCAACTAGTCACGAGCTGATACAGTTGATATCATACGTCGACTTTTATGGGGCCATCGCAAGATAAATATTTGGTCAAGTGCATCGACAAAAATTTAGGTGCAACAATCATTTTGTCTGCTCCTTGACCAAATGTTTATCTTGCGATGATCCCATAAAAGCCGACGTATGATATCAACTGTATCAGCTCGTGACTAGTTGAGATCAACTTGCGTGTGAAGCATCCGTCATGTTGTACAGAACTTTCAGAGAAATACATTTCAAGAAGATTGTCAAGTTGACTCCGTTGACCTGAGCATCGCTACTAAAGGGGGCTTGAATAGAAAAATAAATGAAGATCAAATTCAATTAGAAATTAGAATTCGATTAGAAATTAACATAAGTTGGACGGTTGATCTTTAGCATTGATAATTTTAAACAATGTTTAATGATATTTTAATAATTTATTAAAAAATTTATGCTTTTTTCTTTTTATTTATTTATTTTTTTAAATTTTTCTTTTTTAGGGTTTGAAGAGAAAGGTTAGCAAGAGTGACTGACCCACCCTTGCTAGCCCTAGGCAGGAGCATCGCAGCTCTCACCTGTGCTGGGTGAGGCTCATGTGCCCTCCTTTAAGCTAACAAAGGGCGACGCCCTTGCCTGTGGCTAGTGAGGGTCATCAGCCCTCGCCTCACTGGCCTTCTTGCCACACCCTATAAGAAAATAAAAATAAAAAGCGAAGAAAAGGAAAAAAATATAAAATATTAAAAAATTAATAAAATGTTACTAAAATTATAATATGCATTTGTCATTAATCCATGTTCGATTTGGACTAAAATTGCAAAGTAGAATTTCTGATTGATAGAAGGTATAACGGTTTAGAGTTGAGGTGTGAAATTAAAAAGGATTTAAAATCGAGATTGGCAAATATCTGATAGGTTTGGAGTTTTTAAAGCAATTTTTCCTCTCTTTATCCTTTTTTGAGTCCATTTCTTACATTTTTCAAAGCCCACTAGAGATTAAAAAAGGGAAGCAAAAGCCCACCTTAAATCCATCAGCTTTCTTTTATGCAAGTCAGCGAGAGGGACAGAGACGCGGTGGCCAAGCCTGAAGAAAGCGCCGGTGAACAGCCTCTGCGAGTGCCCGTGAACGAAACCGCGAGTGACGAGAGCTAATCCAGGCACCTTCTAGAATTGCTGGCCTGGCGTGAGGGATAAGGACGCCCAACAGCAAGATTCCGATGGGGAAGAGCGTGCTGGACGTTCATTGAGAGGGCGAGGCAGGCATGACAACGGCAGGCTAATTTTCGCGAGGGACGAGAGAACCAGAAAGAGTAGGAAGGAGAGCAAACTTTGGCCACTGAGGGAAGAGGAAGAGCGGCAGAAAGTTTCACTGAAGAAGAAAGAGAAGACGAACCAGAGAAGGGTGGAGGAAGAGAAGACGCTCCATGCTCGTGCTCACTGGTTTTGGAGGAAGAAGAGAAGCTTGAAGGGAGCGAGGAGGAAGAGAGAAAAACGGTGGGGAGAGAACTGGTAAGAGATTCGTCAACAACATGGCCCAAACTTCTAATATCATAAAAGGCAGTATACCATGTTGCAATTGGATCCTCGCAATATGCAATATCCGGTAAGGTGAATAGGTCTGTTTCAACAAGCTTTATAAAATAGATGGACCACAGCCCACTCCTTTTCTCTTCTTTTCCTGAAATAGTGTCTAATCCCCATAAGTCATATAAGACGCGAGCCTAAAACCAGAATGGGTAGCACAAGCAAGATATTACTTGCACTCGGTGATAAGTAAGGCGAATCTCTTTCGGGCTTTTAACTCGTTTCGCTCCTAACTAATTTTTAAAAACACAGAATTTTCCTTGTGACGCTATCATGTACTCACAATAATCTCGTCCTACACAGATTTCATTCAATAATTTTCCACATGGAATGACAAAAGTCGTGTCCTATGTTTCCTTGCAATAATTTGTGACATGTAACGACATTCTTGTTTTGTCCACTGGTACTCTGAATCTACAAGCAACGATAACAGCTGTTGCTACCAACAAACTTTCTTACAACTTAAGCAATCTTCACTTTATTGAAGAAAAATTAAGAAGCTACTAAAACTATTACAAGTTTTCGATAATAAATTTATTGTGATCTTTTAGAATTATAAAACATTTTCAAAGTTAAGCCATGTCACGGAAAGACGAATAGCTAACCGAGCTTCTCATTCATCTTTATTTCATGCGGAAACAACACAGTTTTTGCTCCTCCTGTTTTATTTAGGCCACTCGAAGTTAGCAGTCCACATTTGAATTTCATGCCTTCATAATCAAATGACCATCTAGGCATATTTGGGCCAAGATTATGTCATATAAGTAATTGTTTGGGCTTAGAGTCGTTTTTTTAGCCAAAAGGTGAAAAAAAATAAACTAATTTATATAATGTTTTATTAGGGGGAAACCAAAAAAGTTATAAACCTATTATATTGGTGCCAATTAGGTCTAAGCGGCTTCATTAAATACATTTAATAATAAGCATTTTCACATTGGTATCAATTCAGTTCATCTAGCCAATTTTAGCTGGAAATTTGCAGCTTCGCGTGGATGTCGGTAGGTGATCGAGTTTGATATGCAATTTTTAAATATTTTTTTATTTTTTGAATTTTTTATTAATTTTTCCTTTTCCTTTCCTTTTCTTTTCCTTCTTCTTCCTCCTTGTACTTTCCTCACAATGGAGTTGAGGGCCGTGAAGCCTTTGCCAGCCATCGGCGGGATCACGACCCTTAGCCTCGTCGGGCGCGGGCAAGGTGGCTTCGCCCGAATCTCGCTTTTGGCCTTAGGCAAGACAGAGTAAAGAACTACAACCCTCGCCACCCACTGTGAGGAAAGTCAAGGAGGAAAAAGAAAAATAAAAATAATTTAAAATAAAAAATAAAAAAATCATTTAAAAATTGCCATATCCAACGTTCAGCTACCGGTGTCGTCCTACATCAGCGCCGCCTAACCAAACTTAGCAGTTAATTGAATTGATGCCAATAGCAAAGGTTTAGAATTAAGTTGGTCCAATTGAAAGGTTAATGCTAAATTGTGTAGATCTGATAGGTTTATGGCGTTTTTTACTTTTCCCTTCTATTAGGCTCCGTTTGTCTCATGAAAAGTGAATGATTCAAAAAAATATTTTTGTGGAAATGATTGCCAGTATTGTTTGAAATAAATGAAAAATGTTTGCATTGCTAAAATATTTGTAGATTGTGAAAGCACTTTTTGTTCATCCATTTTTGTAATCTGACGATCATTTTTAAGAAGCTATTTTAAATTATTCATTTTTCACAAAAAAAATGGAGTCTTAGTAATAATGTATTTTTGTTTATTTAAAAAAATTGATTTGATAATGTGAATAGCCCGGGGCAGTCATAACGGTAACACCATTCATGTAGGTTGCAGAAATTTTGCTATCTTAGGATAGTTAGAGTTAGTGCGTTGATTAATCAGTGCTTCCATTCAAAGCTTATAATATTTCTCCTTCCGAGATCTCCTATCATCATCCTTATGAGATCTCCTATCTTGTTGGAAAACCTCTGCCAACTCTGAGTTAGGCTCTGTCAGTTGCTGACACCAAAGTCAATTCCTATGCCGCTACCTCTGCCATGCTTGGTCCCTTGGCATATTGAAGGTTCTATCGCGCATTATCATAAGCACTGGGCTAAGCGGCAATTGAGCAGCTAAAGGGACTGCTAACCCAATGATGAAAGCACAAAGTTGAGAAATGGAAGTCATACATAGGATCTCCAATAAACAGACGTTGCTCATTGTTCACTAATGGTATCCACGGAAGGCCAATTATATCAAGGCCTGCAAAGCTATCACATAAAACAATTACCTGTATCATCGGGGGTATGATTCCGTAATTGTCACTCCGTTGACCGATTGCTGTGTTGATCTACTAATGGATTGGTCTGTGCTTTGAGGGGAAGAAGGCCGGACGTTGAGGTTGTGGCATAGTGACAGGCTTGCTGTTAAGCATGTGAAGCACTGTCGCCATGGTGGGTCTATCAACCGTATCTTCCTGAACACAAAGTAAGCTGATGTGTAGGCACCTCAGCACTTCATCTCTTGAATGCAAGTCTAGGATGGCCGGATCCAAAACTTCCAATGGTGTCTCGTCTCTCCAGTTTCTCCATGCCTGTTTACAATCCATTGGAAAACACCTTGGTAAATTGTAGCATTAATTCAATGGAGCATATAATTAGTATTACACAAGTTATGTTAACCATATTCACCATACTGAAGTCATGTTAGTTTGGAGGGACAAAGCGGACATGTACTTCCTATACCAAAGTTCAGCTTGACTCGGTTGAAATATCCAAAGAGTGCAGTGTGACATTTGCATCGATAATCTAGTTAGTGACAATAGTATAGGCAACTTACATAGCTAGCCAGATCTTTGCCCCCATCTGATTAGCAGAAATGATCATTCTTCTTTCTAGTGATGATCTCTAGAAGTGGAGGCCTTCAGAAACTATAGACATCGATTTAACAGAGAATTTCCCATTCCTTACATACCTCCGGAGGCATATAACCCCTACAAATGAAAAGCCACATTGATTGCAACTTTTACAAGTGCCTAAAATAGGATGCAACAATTTAATCTAAGTGTGCTCTAACAAGAGCACATCTCTTGACATGACCAAATGATCAGCCAATGTAACGAGAATTTGAAACTTACGAGTCCCCTGCGATTTTATTAGTGCTTGCATGAGTTTGATCAACTCCAAAGATCCCTAGCCGTACCAAAATCTGAAATCTTTGGTTCCAATCATTGTCTAACAAGATATTGCTTGCTTTCGAGTCACGATGAATAATCCGAAGTCGGGAATCTTCATGTAGATAGTGCATTTCGAGCTATTCACATGCTATCCTATAACGTTTTTAACCAATCCAATTGCATACTTTTCTCAAGATCTACACAATTAGATAGCCATCTTGTAATTTAGTAATTGATCAGATACCTATTTTCAAATGCAATTTCATCACATAATGAGTAAAGGATGACATATTAGAGAAGACAGTTACATACTCAACTTAAACTTACCATACAAAAAGTAGTCCAAACTTTTTGTTAGGCACAAATTCATAAACAAGTAGCTTTTCTTCTCCCTCCAAACAATATCCGAGTAGCCTCACGAGGTTTTCGATGTTGAAGCTTTGCTACAACCGTAATTTCATTCTTAAATTCTTCAGCACCTTGTCTTGAGCTCCAAGATAACCTCTTCACAGCTATATCTTGCTCATTAGGAAGCCTCCTGAAATGATTGTTTCAGTTGTTTTCCAAATATTTTTTTTTGATGATAGTCTTTTAACTAAACATAAGCAGTTCATGATATATCAAAACTAATAATACCTGAAAACTTCACCAAATCACCTTCACCCAACTTGTTTTGAAGAGAGAAATTGTTTGTAGCAGCTTGTATTGTGGCTAAATCATATTGTGAGGTTTTCCTCGTTTGTAGTTTTATTCATGCCTACATGACGAAACAACACGAGACTGGTCATTCCAATGAAGGCACATAACTTTTCCAAGCCGCGGACACGATGTTTTCAACAAGAACTTGAGTCAACTACCGGCTTCTTCTTGGACGAGCTCATGGCTCGTGGTCCTTTCCTCCGAACAAACAGAGAAGCAAGAGAGAGAAACATTACAAGTACGCCAACAGGAACTGCAATAGCGGTGATTATCAATGTGGATTTGTTGCTTCTTCCTGCATATGGAGGATCCATACTTTCCAGTTGTGGTGATAGCTTTCGTATGTTCTGCAGATATTTTCCAAGGGAGAGAAGGTTTCTTTGGTTCTGAATAAAGATACACTGATTTACATCCTTCTAAGTCAATATGAATGCATCAAATACACTGATTTATATCCTTCATCAAATGGATGGTAATCAAAGACAATTTGATTTATTGCTGGGTAAAATTGGTTTACAACGTAGAAGCGACTTGCGATTTTATTATAAACTGGACTTGTAAATGGTTTAATTTGATAGAATAAATTCAAGCAGTATATATTTACAAAAAACTTACAACATTTATTTAGTAAATAATATAATATAAGTATCAAATTAAGTAGATCACATGTAAGTATCAAATATGAGTCCGAAAAATTACTTTGTAAATTACTTGACTAGTGAGGTCTAATTTGCCGTCCGTTCTATTTAAAATGAGTTCAAAAACCACTTTAAAAAGGGCAAGAGTCAAAAAAGTGGAATACCAAACCAAAAAAAAAAAAAAGTCGAAAGTGGAATCCTTGCCAGTCCCTCGTGGTCCGTGTTTATCGGAAAACGTATGCGTCCACTCATTCCTCACTTGACTTTAATGTGGCATTTTCTTTGGAAAAATACTAATATATAGTCCGTCAACACCGTAAATAGATTTACGCGTTGAATGACTATGATTACATTCATCGAGATTTGTATTATCGTGGAAACTCAGCTGCGGTACACATTCCAATGATCAAACACCAGTTGTATAAGAAATTTGGCTTATTCCCAAGAAAAAAAAAAGATATTTAATTTCTAATATTGCTGTTCGACAAAAAATAAAATTCTAATATTGCTGGACAGAGCGGGAAATAATAATAAAAAAGCGAAAGAAAACAAAACAAGGTACCTTTAGGTTCAGTCACCTGAGCAGGAGCAGAAAGATCCCAGACCGGTGGTGGCGCTGCCACCGTCACCACAGTCACCGAGTCGAGGTTGTAAAAAAGTACATCTCAAACCTCACGTTGCAGCTCGGAGTCAATACGTTTTCCTCTGGCGTTTCCGGAGGAGACGTGCTATCGCCGACCGAAGGCATGTGCCGCAGTCCGATGCGGTCAAGTCGGGCGTGCACTCCGCGAACGTGTACAGCCGTTGCGAGCCCACGAGCCCAGCCTTTGCAGCAGCCATTTTCTTCCCCGATCCACTGCTCGGGGCCGTCCGCGATACATCGTCCATGGTTTCATTCAGGAGTTGAAAGAACCGAGATGGGTCCTCTGTGACGTTCCAACCGTTCTCCTGCCTCGCGAAAGGGAATGGTTGCATGACCGAAGTAAATGGGCTGATCCGAGTACCTCAGCATGCATTTGTCGTACCAGATGATGGAGATCCTTTTTCCGGGGCATCGCTGGCCAATATCTTGGGCTGCGGTGGCTACCTGACAATTGCTGCATGTCGGGGCGTCGACGTCGCCACGGCGAGGAAGATCCCGTAGGTCTGGTCTGGTGGGTATTCGCCAGCGGTGGCATTGGAGAGCCAGCCCTGCTGCTGCCGCTGTTGCCGGCGGAATCGGCGGCAGAGGAAAGTGATGAGAGAGTTCATTGAGGTTATTTTGGTAGGTGGAATTAGGAAAGGAAGGGTTTGGTGTCAGGGCAATAGTTGTCGATTAAAACAGGTGCCGCTTCACTGATGTGAGAGATGCCGATGAGCAAATTGATGGAGAAGAGAAGAGGAGGGAGATGGTGAAGGTAGAGCTCATGTTGCGATGGATATGTTACATTTGGCTTCTCTTGGTTCTTCTTTTTAGTCATTATAAGCTTGTATAAAAGTCAACTTTTGGTCCTTAAATTTGTATGTTTCTTTCAATAATGTCCATCAACTTTTGATTTATCTAATCAAATTCTTGATCTTACATTATTTTTCTACTCAAGTACCTCCCCTAAGTATCACTCCTCCAAGGTCAACAGGGTCAACTTGGACAATCTTCTTGGCGGTATTTCTCCTAAAGTTCTCGTGGCCGAACATGATGGTGCACTTCACCTGTAAGTTCGACCCAACTAGTTACAAGCCGGGACAGTTGGTATCCCACGTGGACTTTTATGGCATCGCAAAATAAACATTTGGTCAAGTGAGGACAAGGAATGGTATCCTGGACCTAGACGGATTAGAAAGAAAAGTGTTGCGAAGAACAAACGATTTAACCTAAAATAAGAAAATAAATGAGGCGTTAGATTTATATAATTCAATTGGTTTGACCTATGTCCTGAATAAAATTGTCACACCCCAAAACCAACAAATGTAAGGGTCAGACACAGTCATCCTTTGATATGAAGGACCCAACCTCAAACACAACATAAGCGTAGGAAAATTAAATAAGAAGGGCAAATCCTTTGATTTTACCGAATAAATATTTGAAGTGAATATTATTTCAAATAGGAGCCTAAAATGTTTTTTTATTTTCTCAAGACACTAAAGTGGATCTTATTTGAAATAAGATTTTGAAATGGCCATATTAGTTTTAAAGAATGACATGACCTTACTGGCCAATTAAGGGCATTTTCACCATTTACTTTTTTTGCTTATTTTCCTTCATTTTTTCCTTTTTCTTTTTTTTTTTGCAAAAAAAAATCAAAAAAGGCTAAAACTTAAATAAATAAATAAAAACGTACAAGGGGAGGGCTGCTAGCCCTCTCTTGCTGTGGCTGCTGCCCCATCGCTGGTGGGGTGTTGGCCATAGCTGATGAGGTTATTAAAGGGCCAATGACCCTACTGACCGGAGGCAAGGGCAATAGGCCCTCGCCAAAATCAAGAAAATGTCCTCTCCCAAGGTTGGGGAGGCCGCAACCCTTGCCAAGGCCGGTGACCCCATCAACCATGGGGACCACCTTGGTTTTTTTTTTAATTGTTTTCTTATTAGATTTTTGTCTTCTTTTTTCCTTCTTTTAGTTTGTATTATTAATGGAAAAAACAAAAAAAAATCAAAGAAAGGGAGAAAATAATAAAATATAAAGGACAAAAATGCCCTTCGTTAGCCGGTGATGACATATCCTTATTTAAGACCGACATTGCCACTTTAGACTCTTATTTGAAAAAATAAAAGAACTTTGAGCCCTTGTTTTGAATTTTCCCTATAGCCCATTATATATATATATATACATATAATAATAATAATAATAATAATAATAATAATAATAATAATAATAATAATAAACCAACAAATTAGTTACGACATCACAATTTCTATAATCCACCAAAAAAAATTTGCTTTAATCAAAAGAATTTTGGTCATTTTTTTGTAAAGAACGATTTTTCCTTTCAATGATTCCATTTTGTCATGGAGTGTAAGAAAAAGAAAAATATATTAAAAACCATTTTCATTAGAAAAGTCTACAGTACTTTGATTTTCAAATTCTCATCCCACGATTAGTTTTGATGTTGGAAACAACATATCCTTTTTGTCCGGACCCTTTTGGCAAACTTTGAAACAAATAAAAAAGAAGAAGAAAAAGTCTTGTTTTTGTGTGCAAGAGATTGATGGGAGAACGGTAATAATTCGAACAATATCGAATCAGCCTTGCGGAATAAAATAATCTCATTTCTTGTGTAAACCTAATAGGAATTGATATAGTAGAGTAAAATAAATACCAAGCACGCGGACACAAAACGATTTTTTTACGTGGAAAACCTCCTCGATGTGAGAAGATAAAAAACCACGGGACCGAGTCCACTTGAAAATCTTCACTATCAATAAAATAGTTCTTCTCTAGCAAATACTAGAGGTACATAGCAGTAAACACCTCAAGAACATGATTCTTGGCAATACACATGAACTTCACAAGAGATCAAGAATAAATCTAACCAAAAACGCAGGTTTTGATCAATCTACGAAAAACCTGATGTATGGAGCTTCAAACGAAAATCAAACCGTTCAGATTCAATTAAATTGCGCCACGAACATGCTGACAAAATTTCAGCTCAATCGGACCACGAATCGACCTCCGACGCCAGCTTGATGTAAATTAGATATTCCCAAACCCCAAATTTTCTGCTTTCTCTTTTCTCTTATTACTATTTCCTTTTCTGCTGCTTACATCTTTATATAGATAGTGAGAAACTATATTTCCTCATATAACTTATTATATGGGCTCAAGCCCTTTTTTGAGCTTGCAACTCATTGGGCTTCCCCACATAGGAGTGAACCCAGTTAACAAATCTCCCCCTTACGACAATGTGGAGGATTCACCATCCCCGCTATCAAACGGCAATGTTCAAGCTTCTCTCTTGGTAGAGTCTTCGTCATCATATCGGAGCCATTATGATCCGTATGAATTTTCTCAAGTTCCAACAACTTTTCATCTAGAACATCCCTTATCCAATGATATCTAACATCAATATGTTTTGATCTAGAATGAAAAGATGAATTCTTACCAAGATGAATTGCGCTTTGATTATCACAAAATAGCACATACCTCTTTTGCTTGAACCCAAGTTCTTTTAAGAACTTCTTCATCCATAGCATCTCTTTACTAGCTTGATCCTTGCAATAAATTCAGCTTCGGTTGTAGAAAGTGTAACACACTTTTGCAATCTTGACTTCCATGACACGCTCCACCGCAAAAGAAATCAAATAACCGAAGTAGATTTACAAGTATCAATATCTCCTACCAAGTCGGAATCTGTGTATCCAACTAACTCAAGTTTCCGGTCCCGAATCCGAGTTTCAAATTTGAAGTTCCCCGAAATACCTCATAATCCACTTCATTGCATTCCAGTGCTCTCTACCGGATTTGACAAATAGCGACTAACAACGCCTAACTTGCATGTGCCAAGTCCGGGCGTGTACATACCATCGCATACATTAAGCTTCCTACAGCTGAAGCATATGGAATACTTTCCATATCTTTCTTCTCTTTATTAGTCGTAGGACTTTGCATCATATTTAACTTAGCGGGCAGCAAGAGGAGTACTAACCACTTTAGCCTTGTCCATGTAAAATTTCTGAAGGATCTTCTCGATATATTTCTCTTGCGACAAAAATAACTTCTTAGCATCTCTGTCTCGGGTAATTCTAATGCCAAGAATCTGCTTCCCAGCGAGCCCAAGTCTTTCATGGCAAAAGACTTGCTCAACTATTTCTTCAATAACTCAATTCTTGAAGCATTCACGCCAACAATCAGCATATCATCAACATAAAGCAAGAGAATAATAAAGTCATCATCAGAAAATTTTTGGATAAACACACGGTTATCGAGGAAGTCTTCTTATAGCTACGTTCTGTCATAAGCGCGCAAATTTCTTATACCACTTTGTCTCGGTGCTTGTTTTAGGCCATAGAGACTTTTCTTCAATTTGCACACATAGTCCTCTTTCCCTTTCACTTTGAAACCCTCGGGTTGTTCCATGTATATCTCTTCCTCCAAGTCACCATGTAGGAAGGCCGTTTTAACATCCATTTGCTCAATTTCTAAATCTAGGCTAGCTGCCAAACCTAGTACCCACGGATAGAAGACATTTTCCTTTGGAGAAAATATATCATCAAAATCAATACCCTTTCTTTGACCGAATCCCTTAACAATCAATCTAGCTTTGAACCGTGGTTGTGCAATATGTTCATCTTGCTTCAACCTATATACCCACTTGTTCTTCAAAGCTCTTTTACCTTTAGGTAACTTCACCAATTCAAAAGTATGATTATCATAAAGTGACTGCATCTCATCTCGCATAGCATCGAACCAATTGTTTTTGTACTCATCTTCTATTGCTTCTGTATAACACTCTGGTTCACCTGCATCAGTCAATAATACATACTCATCTTCAGAATACTTGGTGGAAGGTCATCGATCTCTAAAGGATCTCGAACCGGAACATCCAAGTGGAATATCTAATTGAGCCTCGGATTTCGGGGAATAGTATTATATATTTCAACATGTTCGGGAACATGTGCGTTATTTGGAACATTGACTTCCTTTGCTCTTCATCAACTTTGTGTAGGAATATTTGTAAGAGGAACTAGAGCTAAATCAACCATTATCACTAACTTTTGTGGTGCTGAAATCATCTTCGATTTCTCAATATCCTCTATTGTTTGATCTTCCATAAACACAACATCCGTTTCTTACAATTTTCTTTTCAAGTGGATCATAAAATTTGTAGCCAAGCATATCTGTCCATAACCAATAAATATGCACTTGTCGTGTTTTCACATCAAGTTTAGACCTCTCATCTTTGGGAATATGCACAAATGCTTTGCACCCAAATACATGCAAATAATCATGAGAAACTTCTTTGCCTGTCCAAACTCTATTAGGAACATCAAACTCTAAAGGAACGCATGGAGTAAGATTTAATATATGCACAACTGCATTTCTTTAAAGCCTCACCCCAAAAGGATCTAGGTAGCTTTGATTTGTGAAAGTAAGCATCTTACCCTTTCAACCAATGTTCTGTTCATTCTCTCAGCTAAGCCATTTAACTGAGGCGTCTTGGGAGGTGTCTTTTGATGTCGAATACCTTGTTGTCTGCAGTATTCATCAAAAGGTCCAATATATTCTCCCCCGTTATCAATTCTAATGCATTTCAATTTCTTTCTAGTCATGTCTCTCAATTGAATTTTGAAATTGCTTAAAAGCATCTAACACTTGATTTTTAGTTTTCAAGTTATAAATCCAAATTTTCCTTGAAAAATCATCTATGAAGGTAACAAAATAAAGAGAGCCACCAAGTGATTTTGTTTTCATAGGACCGTAAACATCGAATGCACTAAATCCGGTATACGACTTTCTTGAAGGAGGAGCTTTTAAATGCAACTGCATTCGTTTTTCCGCTAAACGGTGAGCACACTTCTTTAGCCTTTGAACTTTTCAATCTGAAAGGAGCTTCTTCTTGGCCAATATTGAAAAACCCTTCTCACCGATGTGATTTGAGCCTCTTATGCCATAACTCAGGCTGCATCTTCGCTATCTACTACATTAATTTTGTTTGTGGACAACTTTGCCTCGCATAATGTATAACGAAGAATATTTTTCACTTCTAGCCACAACAAGAGAACCTTTGGTGAGCTTCCATTGACCATTCCGAAGGTCTTTGCAATACCCCTCATCATCCAACTTGCCTCGTAGAAATCAAATTCAAACGGATATCGGGTATATGTTTAACATTATTCAATACTAACCTTGTACCATTGCTGGTTTCTAGGCACACATCACCGATGCCTACAACTTGAGCTAGTCCATTGTTTCCCATCTTCACAGATCCGAAGTCACCTGACCTGTATGATGTAAAGAAATCCCTACGAGATGTAGCATGAACGGATGCACCACTATCAATTACCCAACTGGTCTCATGAGAAACAAAATTCACCACATCACCATAAAAAATAGTGAGAAAGTCTTCTTTAAGTGCAGCGACACGATTGTCATCACTGTCATCATCACTTTTCTTCTCTTTACCTTTTTCCTTTTGTTTCTCCCTTTTTAACTGGCGACAAAACCTACGAATATGTCCCTTACATGACAATAATGACATTCAATATTAGCAAATTTATTATACTTACCTCTGCTTTTGTCTTGACTTTTATCTCTATTTCTCGGACCTCGAGACTCACTTCTCCCCCTTTTCTCAACAACCAAGGTATCAAAATATGAAGAGGACGATCCTCGTGTCTTCCTTCTCATCTCTTCATTCAAAATACTACTCTTGGCTAAATCCATGGTAATTATACTATCCGTGGCAGAATTAAACAAAGATGTTCGGAACGTCTCCCATGAGTCTGGCAAAGTACCAAGCAACCAAAGTGCTTGTATCTCATCATCAAACTTGATTCCTATCGCAGCCAACTGATTTATAATTCCTTGAAAAGAATTTAAATGATTAGTCAAACGAGTACCATCATGATATCTCAGAGCCATTATCTGTTTTATCAAAAATAACTTATTATTCCCAGTCTTTCGAGCATATAACTGTTCGAGCTTATCCCATAAACTGCGTGCATGTGTTTCCTCAATAATATGATTTAAAACATTATCATCTACCCATTGCCTAATATAACCACACACTTGACGATGAAATATAGACCATTCAGCGTCAGTTTTATTCTTTGGTTTCTCCTCAGCAAATACAGGCAAATAAAAATCTTTCACATATAAAAGATCTTCTATCTTCCCTTTCCAGATATGATAGTTGAACCATTCAATGTAACCATTCTACTTGTATTCGTTTCCATTGTTTAACACAAGGCAGAAAAATCAACCAATAACCTGATGCTCTGATACCACTCTGATGGGAGAACGGTAATAATTCGAACAATATCGAATCAACGCAGCAGAATAAAATAATCTCCCCTCTTGTGTAAACCTAATAGGAATTGATATAGTAGAATAAAATAAATACCAAGCACGCAGACACAAGACGATTTTTTTACGTGGAAAACCTCCTCGATGTGAGGAGATAAAAAACCACTTGAAAATCTTCGCTATCAATAAAATTGTTATTCTCTAGCAAATACTAGAGGTACATAGCAGTAAACACCTCAAGAACATGATTCTTGGCAATACACATGAACTTTACAAGAGATCAAGAATAAATCTGACCAAAAATACAGGTTTTGATCAATCCACGAAAAACCTGATGTATGGAGCTTCAAACGAAAATCAAACCGTTCAAATTCGATTAAATTGTGCCACGAACATGCTGACAAAATTTCAGCTCAATTGGACCACAAATCGACCTCCGACGCCAACTTGATGTAAATCGAGATATTGCCCCAAACCCCAGATTTTCTACTTTCTCTTTTTCTCTTGTTACTATTTCCTTTTCTCGCTGCTACATCTTTATATAGATAATGGAAACCATATTTCCTCATATAACTTATTATATGGGCTCAAACCCTTTTGAGCTTGCAACTCATTGGGCTTCCTCCACATAGGAGTGAACCCGGCTAACTTGAGATAATATCCATGTGTGATTGGTATAGTAAAACATCCATGGTTTCATTCAAAAGTTGGAAGAACCGAGATGGGACCTCTGTGACATTCCAACCGTTCACCTGCTCCTTCACAGGGGTGTTTTGCATGACCAAGTAATGGGCTGATTTGAGTACCTCGGCATGCATACGTCGTACCAGATGACGGAGGTTCTTTTTCCAGGGCATCGCCGGCCAATATCTTGGGTTGCGTAACTACGTAGTTGCTACATGTCGGGGCGTCAATGTTACCATGGCGGGAAGATCCCATAGGCAGTCGGTGGGTATTCGCCGGCGGTGGCGTTGGAGAACCTACCGCATTTCTTGCCGTTGTTGCCACGAAATCGGTGGCATAGGAAAGTGATGAGAGAAGTTCATTGATGTTATTTTGCTAGGTGGAATTAGGAAGGAAGGGTTTGGTGTCGGGCGATAGCTGTCAATTAGAGTGGGTATCGCTTCATTGATGTGAGAGATGATGATGAGCAAATTAATGGAGAATGATACAACCCATATTAAAAACCAACTCACTCAACCAAGAAGATTTACACTTATTCAAGATCGACAATGCTTTCATCAATAAGGTCTCATCTTTGATTTTGCCATAAAGACTTGGTCATTTTCCAAACATCGAAACTTACATCATGGCACTTTGTGACAAGCAGAAGCATTGGAAGTATTTTTGTTTTTTCAAATTTTAATAGCTCATAGTTTCTATATAACTTATAGTTCCTAAACTTGACTTTAGACTCTTGCTCTTCTTTTGTATTTCTATAAAAGATCATTGAATCTTTGTAATGACAAAACAATTTGATTAATGAAAATTTGCTTTATGCAATTCCCTTGAACCTTGAAAACAACGAAGCTTACATCATGGTACTTTGGGACAAGCAGAAGCATTGGAAATATTATTTTTTTATAAAGTTTAATAGCTCATAGTTTCTATGTAACTTATAGTTCCTAGACTTGACTTTAGACTCTTGCTCTTCTTTTGTATTTCTATAAAAGATCATCGAATCTTTGTAATGATAGAATAATTTGATTAATGAATGATTGCTTTGTGCAATTCCCTTGAACCTTGAAAACATCAAAGCTTACATCATGGCACTTTGGGACAAACAGAAGCATTGGAAGTTTTTTTTTTTTAATTTTAATAGCTCATAGTTTCTATGTAACTTATAGTTCTTGGACTTGACTTTAGACTCTTGCTCTTCTTTTGTATTTCTATAAAAGATCATCAAATCTTTGTAATGACGGAACAATTTGATTAATGAAAATTTGCTTTGTGCAATTCCCTTGAACCTTGAAAACATCAAAGCTTACATCATGGCACTTTGGGACAAGCAAAAGTATTGTCTAATCAAATCCTTGACCCTACTTTATTTTTCTATTCAGATACATCCCCTATGTACCACTCCTCCAGGTCAACACAATCAACTTAGACAATCTTCTTGGCCATATTATTCCAAAAGTTCTTGTGGCCAAATATGATAGATGCTTTTCACTTGTAAGTTAAGCTCAACTAGTTGTGCGAGCATGCGGAGGTTAATAACTGGCCAAAGCTAGATTTAGTCCGAATTTTGTCACTTATTATCCAAGTTTTAACTTTTGAGTTATTTTCATTTTCAAAAGTCATCACTAATTGATCTTTAATCAAATTCTGATAAATCATCTATTAAAAATCCAAATAAATATTATGAAAAATATTTTATTTTTACGTAACTAGAAAAATAGGATTTGAATCTTTAATTATTTAATTATTCAATTTATGCTTTTATGGTACCTCATTTTCTCTAAACCTTGAGATTTGATGATTTTTTGAAAGAATTTTTCATGCATTAAAAACATTCAAAAATCGCTTTAGGCCTTTCCCTAATTTCCGAAATTGTTGAAGTAATTTTTCATGCATTTTCAAGACACAAATAATTAAAACCAATTTTAGGCTTTTCACTAAGAAGAGATATTTTTAAGATATTTTTTAACCTTTTTACATACATTAATATATATAGAATACATTTTCCCCCCATTTTAATCTTCTCTCTCCTTGTTGTGTGTTTTTCACTCTTTTCTTCTCCTCTCTTGTCTTGTCCCACTCTCCTCTGTGCTGCACACGCAGTAAAAGCAGAAGAGAGAGAAGAGAGAGGGAGTCGTATTCTATGCTTCTCTCTTCTTTTTATTTTTTTCCATTACCCTCTCCTTGATTCTTTTTTAACTTCTCTCTTCTTTTCTCTCATGCAACCCGAGTGCCTCTCCCCCGGGCTTGCCCGGCCATAAGTGAAGCAACACGACGAGAAAACGATTGATCAAAACACAGGAACGGATTTTCCCGACGTAAAGTTTCAGATCTGGTTTGAGCATTATATCGAACATTTAGGGCGCGCCAGATGGGAGGCGGCCGCGTACGAGGCTGAAAACCGGACCCACGCTTGACAAAAATCAGTAGAGAATGCTCCATGCGGACGAAGAACGGCGCCGGCAAGCCCGGAGTGCCTGCGATCCGGGACCACGAGCCCTGGTTCAGTAGGTCGGGCAAGAAAAAGAAAATAGAGCATAAAAGGGAATGAAAAATAGGGGCAGTTTGGCCAAGGGTCCCTACAAGGCTCGCGGCACTGGACGATGGACGAGCTGGAAGGTCGGGCTGCGTCCGCTCGCCTCACGCGCCTCCGAGCCAGGATCCTCGGGAAAAAGAACCCAGAATGGACAAAACGAAATCCGGCGAACCGGAACCCACCAAGGCTTGGCGCGAGGAGAAGGGCGATACCTGTGGGTAGTCGGCCGCGACGTAGGCATGGCGGTCACCGGAGTCGCTCTATGTTCTATGTCCCTCCGTTTCCCTCTCTCTCCGGAGTCGCTCTCTGTTCTGTGTCCCTCCGTTTCTTTTCTCTGAAGGGCTCCACCCGTCTCCCAGATCTGGCCTCAATTTATAGGCCAAGAAGGTCGGTCGGTGCAGGCGCTTTGGCCGCCGGTACTTGGCGCGCCAACCGGCCTCCGCCCCGGCCGAACCGGCGTCACATCACTCGTCACTTCCGTCGCCGTCCGATTGCTCTGCCCTCACTGCGGTGGCTGCTCTGCTCCTCTTTGCCCTGCCGCACCGCTGCTCCTCTGCATTCCAGCGTACTCGGTGGCGTGAGGCGTAGGAGGAAGAAAAGAGGGGAAAAGGAGGCCGGGCGGAGCCGGGCCGGGCCGTTGTGAGGCGAGAGGGTGAGATGGGCCTGGGCCTGGCGCGCAGAGAGAAGAGGAAAATGGGGGCTTCGCCCCAGCCCCCAGCCCTCGCGGGTTTTTTTTTTTTTTTTTTGTAAAAATAATAATAATAATTTTTGATTTTTTTTTAAAATTCTTCTATTTATTCGAAATGCAGTAAATTAAAGGAAAATGAAATAAAAATTAATTGATACAAATAATATTAATGCCCATGCGATATGAAAATCCATTTTTGTAACGACTAAGTTGATCCCTAAATTTTTTGTGTAATTTAAATATAAATATTTAGCCAAAATTTAAGTATCAATAAGTGTAATAAATTGTATGGATCTAGAAAGAAAGTGTTGCAAAAAACAAACAATTTAACTTAAAATAAGAAAATAAATGAGACATCAAATCTAAGTGATTCAATTGGTTTGATATATGTCCACAAAAAAAAATTGCCAACAAGAGTACGTGTAGACACGATCATTACATAGCCTCAAACACAATTTATAACCTAAGGAAAATTCTAAATAAGGATTGAATTGCCCTCAATTTCTTAAATAAAAATATAAAATGAATATTATTTCAAATAATAGTCTAATGTACAATCATTTTCTCAATTAAGGGCATGAAGTGGACCTTATTTTAAATAAAGTTTTGAAATAGGCACGTTAGTTTCAAAGAATGATTTGATCTCATTGGCTAGTTAAGAGCATTTTCATCATTGTTGACACCTAATATTTTAAAAAAATAATAAATTAAATAAAATTCGGTTTTTGAAAATCTTTGTTGTTGAAAATATATCTTCATTTCAAAATTCAAAAAAATTCAATTTTTATTTGATTTTGGAGCCTTTTTATTGTTGGAGGTGTTGAGTGAATATCTCACTCTCAAAAACAACTTTGAGCCTTCCTCTATAAATAAAGGGCAAGGTTTCGGATCCAAAGGGGGAGTTTCTCTTCATTGATCGTCCAAGAAAAAAATAGCAAATTGAAGAGAAAAAAAGAGAAGAAGTACAATGGTAGAAAGTGAATGGGGAGGTTTTCGGCAGAGAGTGAGAGAGACAAGTGAGAGAGAGAGAGTGTCAGGTGAGAGGAAAAGTCAGAAAAAGAAGAAAAAGGAAGGGAGAGAAGAAGCCGTCCGTAGGTTTTCGAGAGGAGCAAGAAAAGAAACTTGAGGAAAAGAGAAAAGCAAAAAGCAAAATAGAGGTGAAAAGACAGTTACTGTTCACTGTCTTCTTCCCTTGTTGCACACATCAACGCACCAGCAGCCGGGCCATCGCACCGCTTGCCACCCTCGTCCGAGATCCTCTGCTCGCACCGCTGCTCAACTCCACTAGCATTTGCCGCCGGAACTCCATAGCCGCGAGCACCCCACGATTCTGCCCGGAGACCGACGCCACCGCCTTTGCTCACCTGTCACCGGTGCCGTTGTTGCTGACCGCCGCCCTAACGATCGAGCGCTGGCGCCACTGTCTTCGAGTTCAGATTCCGCCGACGACCCACGAGCGTTGATGCCGAAGCATCACCGCCACGTCCGCCCGGCGCCCAACGTCTTGCCGACCCGCGTCGCTCGCTGCCCCGAAGCTAGCCGCGATCACCCGATGTTCGACGCCTCCTCCTCCGTGCGACGATTTTGCAGCCGCTCTGTGCCCACTGCTATGGCACCACCACCTGCGCCTCCTGTTTCGCTGCTGGTCTGGTTGAGTTCCGCTCTTGCCGGAGCTCCGACGACCACCCAGCTCCGGTCACCAGGACCCATCACCCTTGGCGAGCCACCATCGCAGTTCAGCCATTACTGCTTCCTCGCCATTTCTTCAAGTCCACCGTGAGTTAGACTAGGTAAATTTTTAGGTATTTGGTTTCATAGTTTTTTTATTTACTTATTATATATTCTAATTTTTTATTTACTTATTATATATTCTAACTTGATTTGCTTTGATTTATTTTTATCATTAGGAAATTTGTCATATTAAGTTATGATAATAAAAAATATTGACCTGCGAGACGTCAGGTTAGATTTTTGATTATTTCGACTTTTTATGGCGAAATTCATGAATTACTTTGCATCATTGATTCATATTAAAATGCCATTGATTTACATGGATGGATTTTTATTTTAGCGTGTTATTATTATTTGCTCATCACATATCATGCATCAAATGTCATATCTAGAATTTAGATATTTAGGTCCATATGCATTTCATATTTAAAACTTCGCATTTTAGTTTTTTCTAAGATTCATGTAGAATTAGGATGATTTTCCTATAATAAAACCAAAACAAAAAATGTTATTTAGGTTATATAGATTTCATAATGTGCACATTACATATTGCGTTTTTAATTAGTTAGTTAATAGGTCAGTTCATAATTAATCCCATTTCATATTATCATTGTTTAATATAGGGTGCATATGTATAAAGTATAATTTATCAAGGTTGCATTATTTTAAAATAAAAAATCACAAAAAGAACATGCATATAGAATTACCACATCATTCATCTCATATCATGTAGTACATGCAGATTTAGGATTATGTAAATAAGATTGCATACATATATTGATAGTTCTAGTCATACCATATGAATTGCATCTTGCATGTCATTAAAATAAATCCATGCATATTAAATTTAGATTAAGATTGCATATAATTGACATTTTTTTAAAAAAAAAAAAAGAAAAATTAGGTGTCTTGTCATTTAGAAATCATGTTTAGGGCATGCATTTTTATTAGCATTTTTCATTGAATGTTATTTTATTGATTGTGCACCCGCATGGCCACCATTTGCATGTTAATAGTTTAGGTTAAAATTAATTAACATTGTCTGCTAAATATTTTTTTTGAAATTAAAATAAAAAGGTACCGAAATGACGTTAGATTAATTTAGCGTAATCATGTCCCCAAACTCATAAATCTAGACAGCTTGGCGACTGGGAGGGTCCATTTGGGGACAAAGTTAAAACTCATAGTGGACATAGGCCTGTTTTATTTTAAGAAAAATATTTTGTTTGGCAGCATGGAAACAAGGTACACTCCTAACATGAAGTGTTAAATGTTTTTGCAGATGGGAGGCATAAGGGGAGTAGTCTTTGCTAACCCTTGTTTTGCAGGTTGGAGTTAAGGATGAATGGTTGAATTTAAATTATAGAAGTGTTGTTTGCAATTAAACTGTTGTGCATGTTTTATTTTTAGCACTACATTATTGCACACACAACCTGCTGTCAGACCTAGGCTGTGATAGGATTCTTAGGATGGTGTTGAGAAGGATACTTCCTCTAAATCGAGACTGCTATATAGAGGTTGACCTTCTCTTCCTCGAAAGTTCTTCATGGTGTCGAATGTGTTTGTCCATATCCGCGAGACTACGTGATTATTGGACATTTCATTCGACTGAGCCGGAGTTAGGGGGACCTGACACGTTAATGCGAGACTGCAACGGTCAGATCATCATCTTAACTCCATTTTGTTAAGCCATTTAGATAGAAATCGAGCTTCACATTTTATGCGTATGACTATGTGATTGTCATCCCTTCCCAATAAAAGTAAGTTGTTTAAATTCTCACTTCTGCAATTTACTTACTTGCAAATTCGTTAGTCCATGACAATAGGTTTCGTCATCGGTCTTATTTTATATGCAATGGGGAGATCCGATGTTCAATTCATTCCAACTCCCAAGATTGAGCTCAGAGGGTGGTGGAACAATTTAAGTAAAGAAGGTCAAGATTATGTGGAGTCGATACTGGGACGGCTCATCCCCCTTTTGGATATCGGAGTCCATAGTGGTGTTTTGCAAGCTATATCACACTTTTGGCGTCCCGAGATGGCTACATTTATTTTTGGAAAGAATGAGCTAACTCCAACACTGGAAGAGTATAGCGTCATCATAGGAATGCCCCTTGAGACTGAGCTTGTTAGGCTACCTCTTGGCATGTAACCCGCATCAATTTTATCTCAATTTCTAAAAATTAAAACTGATGAGGTTAAGAAAGTTTTGAAAGCTAATTGTAATGCATGCCCTTTCTCCTTTTTGGCTAATCATTTTTTAAATCAATCTTCAATGCGCCAAAAGGGTAGGATATTCATCATAGCATTCTTTGGACTTATAATATTTCCTCATCGAAGAAATGCTATTGATCCTTCGATTGCATGGGTGGTCGAGACAAGCATGTGCTTTGGCATGAATTTTATAAACATGATCTTAGCTAAGACATTTTTATCCCTCAACCGTTTTAAACAAAATGGAGAAAAAATCATGAATGCCTCTCCCGAGCTTTTACAGATTTGGTTTCTTTCTCACATGAAGGAGTTTGGTCACTTTATGCGTCAAGGTGAAATTGATCACCAAATAAAAAGATTTTCAATCTTAGAAAAAAAATATACCGGAAAATCATTTTCCGATTGGGTGACTTTTCTTAAAGATCCAGATTTCAAGGGCTTCCTATGGTATGCTAAATGGTTCCATGTTAGCGTGGCTCGTTTCTCTCACAAGACAGATAATCCAATTCCCACGATGGGAATTACTTTGGTGCAACATCTTACTATCCTTATAGAGTGGCCCGCCAGTATCGAATGCTCCAAGATATCCCACCTCCTCTCCGAATGGATCTATTTCAAGCCCACTTCGTGCGCAAGGATCACAAATACCTCGATGAGATCGAGCATCTTGAAAATGCATGGAAGGAATGCCATCCGGAAAAAAATAGTGGTGCTTAGAAGATTGAAAGGAAATGAGAGGATTTTTCATGCCTCAGATTATTATATCCATCATCACGAGATCCCTCAAGCTCTACTTCCCATGATACATGAAGTGACCATGAAGCCCACTCGTAAAGCACAAATTGAAAATCTTGAAGAAACGGTGGAAAGGAAAGAAGCTCGTATTTCTGAGTTGGTTCGACAGAACAAGAAGCTTCGAAAGACTGTGATCTCCCAATTGTATATAGAAAAGAGTTGCTAGATTTAGGAGTTTAATTCTGGCTTTATGATGTTATTTCAATTTCTTAGATTGATGTTTTAGAAATTTAATTTCCTAAGGAGTTATTTTAACATTTTAAGTTGATGTCTTTGGAATTTGATTTCACTTAATAAAATAAGCGATTGACCGTTGTCATGGACCAATCTCATTTGTTATGATACTTACCGTATTATTTTACATTGACAGGTGACAACACGGCTCTCCTAAGATCACCAATCCGTACTCGTTCTAGGGCAACGATGGCTGATAACACCGAACAAGTGCGTGTTACTGAACAAGCTCGTATCGGCACCCTCGAAACGGAAATGAAGCAAGTCTTGAATGTTCTTGAGCAGCTTTCTAAGCAAATCGATTCTCTCCAAGCAAACACTGCTCCACCAGCTCCACAAGTTGAAGTGGTGTTATCACAACAAGCTCCCATGGCTAATCCAAGAGATAAAGGCAAGAATACGATCCACAGTTGGGCCATCAAGCTCTAAGGATGTCTCAAGGGAGAAAATTATTGACACGCCTCAAATTGTTGTTGATGAGGAGATACAAGTGATACAGCCGGTTGTACCGAAATTGAGCGGGAAAAACGCTTGGCGAAAGTCGAGGAGAAACTTAAGCGGCCTACGGGGTTCGTTTATCCAAGGCCCAACCGATTTGTCCCACTATGCAAAGGTCAAGATGCCGAAAAAGTTCAAAATGCCAGATTTTGAAAAGTATGATGGCACCTCTTGCACAAAGATCCATCTCTGAGACTTATGTGGTCGGGATGACCCAATATGTTGATAACATCCCCTTGATGATTCAACAATTTCAAGCAAGCCCGACAGACCCAAAGCACTACGGTGGTACATCATGAAGAAAATTAATCAGCCTTTGGAGACTTGGGAAGATTTGACCGATGCCTTCTTTAAGCAATATAAGTATAATATTGATGTCACTCCATCTCGAGAAGATTTACTTCGCACCGAGAAGAAAAGGACGGAATCTTTCAAGGCATATGTCACGAGATGGAGGACCGTAGCTGCTCAGATTACGCCAGAGCCGACAGAAAAGGAGCTGATGGATTTGTTCATGAAGACGCTCCCACCTGAATATCGAAATTGAATGCTGGGATCGACTGCCGAGTCGTTCAATCAGCTAATTCCTGTTGGCGAGTGAATTGAAGTAGCATTGCGCGATGGATGGGCGTCTGATCAAACCAGCTCGTATAGGAGAGTCTCAGTCAAGAAGGATAAGGAGCCTATAACGGAAGTTAATGCAGCTTATGTTCAGCCCCCTCGCCCCATCTCGAACACTCAACAGGGAGGAGCACGACCATTCTTTGGCCAGCAGAAGAACTCTTTCAGGCGTCAATTTACGCCCCTTCTTAAGCCATTGTCTAAGATCTTGCCAACCGTTCAAAAGAAAGGATTACTCACTAAAGAACCCAAGCGACCTAATCCCGAGCGTTTCCCCAACTATGATCCTTCCAAGACATGTGCTTACCATATGGGGGAGGTAGGGCATTCCGTTGACGATTGTTATACGCTGCGACACAAAATCCAAAATCTATTGGATGCTAAGGTGGTCTCATTTCATGATGCACAGCCAAACATCCAGAATAATCCACTCCCTGACCACCCAGAAGCTGTGAATGCCATTTCTAGTTTTAATGCTGGTCGAAAGAGGAGCTTGAGAGTACATGTGGATGATGTTTATAATGGTTTAGTTTGAGCTGGATAATACTCAGACGTAGAAGAGCCTACCATGTCTCAGAAGGTGCAAAGAGTCAAGGCATTGTCCAAGAAGGGAATGATTGTCTACGCGGATCCTGTTGACACCGTTTCGACCATCACTCCAATCATTATTGATCTAGAAGAGGATGTTTCTGATTTTGAAGATGAGTTTACTGGTTTAAACATTGGAGCTAATGATCCTCTAGCTCTTGACATGCCACTGTTGGAAGATGCGTCGGATGAAGATGGATTAATCATCAACAATGTGCCACCACCAGATGATGAAGAATTGATTCTTGATGTTACGCAACATTATGCTTACACAAGTAATAAGGCGGTACCATGGTGTTATGATGCGGAGATAGATGTGTCACTCGATCGGGACGCACTTACGCTCAGGCCAACTCACAACCCATCAAGCCAGTCATTGATGAGGAGGCTAAAGAATTCTTAGCGGTAATTAAGGCAAGTGAGTATAGCGTAGTGGACCAACCGTAAAATGCCGGCACAAGTCTCCATATTAGAGTTACTTTTGACATCGGAGAAACATCAAAAAGCCTTGATGAAAGTCCTTAACGAAGTACATATCCCAAAGTCCATTGAACCGAGAAGTTGGGGAATTCGTGGGGGCCATTTTGTTAAATGACCAGATTACCTTCTCAGATGATGAAATCCCAGATGAAGGAAGAGGACATGGCAAAGCCCTTTATATCTCATCCAAGCGTCGAAATACCTTGGTGTCTCGTGTGCTCATAGATAATGGATCGACTTTAAACATATGCCCTCTTGCAACTCTAAAACGTCTTGGGTATGATTTGGGGAAAATTCGCATGGCTAAAACCTACGTTCGAGCATTTGATGGAACCAAAAAAGAAGCGGTTGGAGAAATTGATTTGGACTTGCAAATAGGGCCAGTGTTATTTAATGCAGTTTTTCAGGTTCTGGACATACCTACAGCTTTCAACTTTTTGTTAGGTCGTCCATGGCTTCATGCAGCAGGGGCGGTTTCTTCAAGTCTTCACCAGAAAGTGAAGTTTGTGATGAAAGGGAAGCTTATTACAGTTCGAGGAGAGGATGAGTTCAAGATTTATCATGAGACGGCGATCCCTTACATTGAACCAGATTGTAAAGAAGAATCCAGTTTTCAAGCATTTGAGTTGGTTTCGACCATTCATGTCTCTCAAGGCACTACCCTACCCACTCAAAAGTTATCAAAGTCAGCAATCATGGTAGGCAAGACCATGGTCGGGAGCGGTTTTGTTCCAGGTAATGGTTTAGGCCGACATAGTCAAGGCACTCACCAACCAATTGAGGCCGGGCAAAATTCATATACTCGGATTAGGCTATCGTGGTAGAGGTGGACGATCCTATAGAGGAAGAGGAAGAGGACAAGGACGAATTGGCTTCATTATACCCCATATTAGGACCACATTCCCCTGGGCCTCGCGAAAATGATGCATGAGGAAGAAGGGGCGATCAATACCTATGTTCAATACCCCAAGCCTCCAGGTGTTGACGTTGATGTTATTCTTGTCGGATGGAGAGATGCGAGACAAGCCGTATTTGCATTTTGCAAACACCATTCGATCCATTTTCATGTTTTGGAAAAGACGACGCAATCGGAGGAATGGCCGAATTATTCAAAGAGAATTTCATGTTTGCCATCGACGAAGTTCGAGAGGATGATCATATAGCATGCAAAGGTATGGAAATGATCCAATCCAATGCGACATGTGCCAATAATGATGATCCCGAAGACTCGATCAAAGATTCCATTGAGGTGCAACATAGCTGGGAGCAAAGACGAAAAAGCCAAGGCTCTCACATCCGAGCGACCGTCACTATTAATTTAGGTGACACTTTGAAGAAGCGGAGAGAGGTGAAAATTAGGACAAGTCTCCCCAAAGATGAGGCCAAGCACTTAATTCAGCTATCGAAGGAATATCGGGATATCTTTGCATGGACCTATCTTTGATATGCCCGGTTTAGACCCGTCAATTGTGGAGCATTACCTACCTACTAATCCGGATGTGCCACCTAAGAAGCAAAGGTTGTGGAGAACTAAGCCTAAGCTTTCAAAGAAGATAGAGGAGGAAGTGATGAAGCTATTGAAGGTGGGATTCATTGAAGTCTCACAGTACCCTGAATGGGTGGCCAACATTGTTCCAGTAATGAAGAAGGATGGTCAGGTTCGAGTTTGTGTTGATTATCGGGATCTGAACAAGGCTAGTCCGAAAGATGATTTTCCGTTACCACACATAGACGTCCTTGTGGATAGTACCGCTGGTTTTGAATTATTCTCATTTATGGATGGTTTTTCCGGATACAATCAAATAAGGATGAAGGAGGAAGACAAGGAAAAGACTGCCTTTATCACCCCATGGGGAACCTTTCATTATAAGGTTATACCCTTCGGACTAAAAAATGCTGGGGCAACTTACCAGCGAGCCATGATAGCATTGTTTCATGACATGATGCATCAAGAAATTGAGGTCTATGTTGATGATATGATTGCAAAGACTTGACTTGGAAAAAGCCACATCAAGACCTTGAAGAAGCTGTTTGATCGGCTTCGTGAGTTCAAGCTTCGACTAAATCCCGCTAAATGCATATTCGGAGCAACGTCCGATAAATTACTCGGATTCATTGTGAGCAGTAAAGGGATTGAAATCGACCCAGCTAAAGCTAAGGCCATTTGTGAGCTGCGACCTCCGTCAATGGTGAAAGAAGTCCGGACCCTTTTGGGAAGGTTGAATTACATTGCTCGATTCATTTCCCAACTTTCTGAAACCGCCAAGCCATTCTTCAAGCTCCTAAAAAAGAATGCACGAGTCAACTGGGACAATGAATGTTTAGAAGCGTTCAACAAGTTGAAGTGTTACTTGATGAATCCACCAATGCTTGTCCCGCCATCACCGGGGCATCCTTTAATTCTCTACCTCACCATTCATAGTGAGTCACTAGGTGCAATGTTGGCTCAAGAAAGTCCCGTTGACAGAAAAGAACGAGCCATTTACTACTTGAGCAAGAAGTTCACTATATCAGAGCTAAAGTATCCTGATGTCGAAAAGACTTGTACGGCTTTGGTGTGGGTATTGTATAGATTGCAACAATATACATTACATCACTAGACTTTCCTCGTGACTGAGAATGATCCCATCAAATACTTACTTGATCGACCCGCTTTGGTGGGTAGGTTGGCCAAATGGCAAATTTTAATTTCTAAATTTGATGTGCAATTCATGCCACAAAAGTCGGTTAAGGGACGAGTGATCGCTGACCTATTGGCCGAGAATTCAGGAATCTCTAATGACAATGATAGTCTCCTTGATGACCGTGTCTTGAATGTGAATGAAGACTTGTGGAAGATGTTTTTTGATGGAGCTATAAACTTGTTTGGTTCTGGTCGGGTAGTTCGATATCCCCGGATGGACAACACCATCCAAGTGGCTGCAAAATTGATATTCCTATGCACTAACAATGTGGTTGAGTATGAAGCTTGCATCCTCGGGCTTCAGGCCGCAATTGAGATATGTGTGGCCATGTTAAAAGTGTTCGGAGACTCCACACTAATCATAATGCAGACCGTAGGTGAATGGAAGACTAAGGAGGCCAAGTTGCTCCCATACCACAAGTATTTAGAAGATCTGGTGGAAAAGTTCGAGGAAGTTTCGTTCGAGTACTTACCAAGGTCTCATAATCAATTTGCAGACGCACTTGCAACATTGTCTTCTATGTTGCAAGTCACTGATGGATTAGAGGTTGAGCCTTTGAAAATAGAGGTTTTGCTGAAACCAATTTATTGCATGGTAGTGACAGAAGAACCATATGGAAAACTATGGTACCATGACATCATGACCTATATTCAAAAGCGAGAGTTCTTAGAAGGTAGCAATCCAGCTAACCGAAAACATCTCATGAATTTTGCCTCCAAATTCTTTATTAGTGGAGATACATTATACAAACGGTCTTTCGACTCCGTCCTACTTAGATGTGTCAATGCTAAGGAAGCCACTCGATTGATGGAAGAAATACATGAGGGAGTGTGTGGTCCTCACATGAGTGGCCACATGTTAGCAAAGAAGATTATGAGACTAGGTTACTTTTGGTGACCTTGGAGACCGATTGCATTCAACATGTCCGGAGTTGTCACCGTTGTTAGATTTATGGAGACAAGATAAATGTTCCTCCAAATGAGCTGCATCAACCGTCAGAATCATGGCCTTTTTCGATGTGGGGCATCGATGTGATTGGCCCGATAAATCCTAAGGCTTCAAATGGACATCGTTTCATTTTGGTGACGATAGATTATTTTTCCAAATGGATAGAAGCTATGTCATTAGCAAGTGTCACTGCTCGCAATGTTCTGAAATTCATCAAACGTGACATAATTGCTCGCTATGGTGTCCCTGAAACAATTATCACTGACAACGGGACGAATTTGAACAACAAGCTTGTTGATGAGTTGTTCAGCGAGTTCAAGATCAAGCATTTGAATTCGTCCCCTTATCGCCCTCAAATGAATGGTGCGGTTGAGGCAGCAAAGAAGAACATCAAGAAAATCCTGGCAAAGACAGCTGATAATTATCGTGACTGGCATGAGAGACTTCCTTACGCTCTGATGGCATACAGGACTTCAGTTCGTACCTCTACTAGGGCAACTCCTTTTTCTCTGGTGTATGGCATGGAAGCAGTCCCGCCAGTTGAAGTAGAAATCCCTTCTCTAAGAGTTTTGTCTCAGTTGAAGCTGACGGAAGTTGAATGGGCACAACAGAGGTATGACCAACTCAATTTGATTGATGAAAAGCGATTGAAGGCCATATGTCATGGTCAATGTTATCAACAACGGGTGGCCAAGTCCTTTAATTGGAAGGTTCGCCCAAGGTGTTTCAAGGTCCATGATTTGGTGCTACGCAATATGCTACCAATTATCCTTGATCCTCGTGGCAAGTTCACTCCAAATTATAGTGGGCCATACATCGTGAAGAAAGTACTTCCGAAGGTGCTTTAATCTTAGCGAGAAATGGATGGGCGTGAATTCACAAATCCTGTAAATTCTGATCTTTGTAAAGAAATATTATCCATGAATAAAAGGGCTCGTAAAAACCTTTTCCTCACTCAAAGTTGGTCAAATCTCTAGTGTATAATGTTGCATGTTTTATTTTTGCAGGGGGGCAAAGAATGGATATAAGCAACAGTGTCTTTTATTTTTGTAAGGTACCTCTATGAGCTTCCTTACAAAGAGGAGCAAGACACGGACACTCAACAGCTTTGACTTTATGATTTGATTTGCAAGAATAGAGCATGGCATTTTGTCATTATAGAATGCTTTCACATGATATTATGCAATTTGTCAATTCCACTTGAAATTTATCAAAATTGATAATTCAATGAAAGATGTCGATTTACTTGAACATGCTAAATGAGGCGTGAAAGGCAAGCCTTATCCCATACACAGTCCCTTGTTTACACATTGTGAGGTGAGTATGGAAACGTTTTGTGTTTCAAGGTGATGAGTTTTCTTGCAAGAAGTACGGCAGCTAAAATGATGAGAGGCAGTTCATTTGTCTATCCCAAACACTACAGATAATCCATTGCTTAAACCTTTTAAGCCCAAATACTTGAAGAATTTCTTTTATACTACCCCTGTCAAGGACCAGCCCATATCAGGGCAAATGGAGGTAAGTTGACATTGAAGGAGAGGGAAATGGATAGAAATTTTCTTGCTTTCACTTGTATCAATCTTCAAGTCATGCTATTACATTGAATTCATGTGGTAATTTAAATGCCTTAGGATGATGAAGAGCATTTCTTTCACTACCCTACACACTTATATCATTTGCGTAGCCCACTTGAGCCTACAATTTCATTTCTTTTAAACCCGAGTTAGTGATCATACCCCCACCGGGGCAAGGCAAGAGACGGATGAAGACTCTTGAAGGTTCGGGTGTCATTTAAAGTATACTTGACACACGCATTGTGCGCAAGAACTGAAATCAAAATAGAACTAAGGGGCATGAAAAAGCAGTATGCCTAGTAAAAGCAAGGCCAATGCCCATGAAAAGAAGAGAGAAATGACTGATGAATTGTGGGGCATGAAAAAAAAAAACGGTGTGCCTGATTGATGCCCATCATCAAAGAAAATGATTTTAAAAGAAAAAATGTTGAGAAAAGATCTCCAGTTGAATAATCATTGGCATTAGTGATAAACTCTTGAGCCAATAAAGAAATCTGTCAAGAAGACAATCCGTGGCGAAGAAAATCGGTGGTAATGTCAAGATGATCACCAATTCTCACCCTTCACACACATTTTAAGCCTAATGATCCTTTCGTTTCTCAACCCATAAACCCAGCCTATGTTACGTCCCTTATAAAGTCTCTTCAGATTAGAGCATTTGAATTAACATAAGAATTCACATGTTTTGAGCATTGCTCGAAGAAGTGCGAGCGAGATTATTTCTTTCTCATTTTGCAGGGTTCTTGACTTGTAAACCCGGAGATGATTACTGAATTGTTCTTTCAATTGCTTTGACCAAAGAATCCTTTGTTAAGCCATTGACCAAACCCACATTACAATCCTTGTCAAAGACCTCTCAAATTGGTAAGGTCGTCGATTGCAAGAAAATTCGAACTCTTGTCGACAAGATGATAATAAGATTGAGTGATATATTCCCGTATCAATGGTCGGGACAAATAACCCCTCCTAAATGAGAGCGAGTGAAAAAGCCTTTTTCACACCAAAAGTGTCTCATTTAGCATGTTCAAGAGATTCACACTATAACTGAAAATTGTCCTTGTGATAATTTTTCCAGTAGAAGCTTGATAAAGCCATCATGCATGGACCTTTATTGAATTTTTCCTCAAAGACCAAAAAATTGTCTTTGAAACCCTGAGTTTGTTCAGTCATCTTGGTGCTTGATGAGAATTCCAAGTACCCATTTATAAAATGTTTTCAAATGTCTAGCGTGAACCCCAGATATTTGAACCCTTAAACGCTTGATGTGATACCAAGTGTTTGTCTTTCCAAACGTCTTATGTGACTTCCAGATGTTTAGTAAAAACCCCATATATTTGAACCCTTAAATGCTTGAAGTGATACCAAGTGTTTGTCCTTCTAAAATGTCCGATGTGATTTCCGGATGTTTAGTAAATGTTTTCAAATGTCCAGCATGAATTCCATAATTTGAATCTTTAAATGCTTGATGTGACTTCCAAGTATTTGTATTTTCAAACATCTGAATGTGATTTCCAAGTGCTTAGGATCTGATGAGAGTTCCAAATCTCTAAGGACTTTGAGCCTTTCAATTATCTAAAGAGATTTTCAGATGTTGGTAAGGTCTTATAGGAATCATTTCACACCTAATAATACTTTTCTGAATCTCCAAATAAGTATGACGGTATGTGTTCTTCTTTGCATTTGCATTTTATTAAGCATGGAGACATAGAAATATATGCTCTCCATAAAATCATTGCATTTACATTGCATGACCTTGCATTTCAAAAAGAATTAAATATATTTGAAAAAGAGGTCATTAACATTTGCATATACATTCCATATTCATTTTGCATTCATTTTGCATTTGCATTTTATTGAGCATAGACACATTGAAATATATGTTCTTGACCAAATCATTGCATTTACATGGCATTCTTTATTGCATGACATTGCATTTATTTGAGTCCATTTCTTTTTTTTTTCTTTTTTTTAAAAAGGTCATTACAATTAGCATTTGCATATTCATTTTGCATGGTTTAAATTTAGGTGTCATTTATCTTTGAAGGAAGCCTCTACAAGCTTCCCTTCAAAGATGGGCAGCTATTGACACCTAATATTTAAAAAAATAATAAATTAAATAAAATTCGATTTTTGAAAATCTTTGTTGTTGAAAATATATCTTCATTTCAAAATTCAAAAAATTCAGTTTTTATTTGATTTTGGAGCCTTTTTATTGTTGGAGTTGTTGAGTGAATATCTCACTCTCAAAAACAACTTTGAGCCTTCCTCTATAAATAAAGGGCAAGGTTTTGGATCCAAAGGGGGAGTTTCTCTTCATTGATCGTCCAAGAAAAAAATAGCAAATTGAAGAGAAAAAGAGAAGAAGTACAATGGTAGAAAGTGAATTGGGGAGGTTTTCGGCAGAGAGTGAGAGAGACAAGTGAGAGAGAGAGTGTCGGGTGAGAGAGAAAAGTCAGAAAAAGAAGAAAAAGGAAGGGAGAGAAGAAGCCGTCCGTAGGTCTTTGAGAGGAGCAAGAAAAGAAACTTGAGGAAAAGAGAAAAGCAAAAAGCAAAACGAGAGGTGAAAAAACGATTCTTGTTCACTTGTCTTCTTCCCTTGTTGCACGCATCAACGCACCGCGGCGGGCCATCGCACCGCCGGCCACCCTCGTCCGAGATCCTCTCCGCTCGCACCACCGCTCAACTCCACCAGCATTTGCCGCCGGAACTCCATAGCCGCGAGCACCCCCCATGATTCTTCCCGGAGACCGACGCCACTGCCTTTGCTCACCTGTCACCGGTGCTGTTGTTGCTGACCGTGCCTAACGATCGAGTCTTTGCGCGCCCTTTGTCTTCGAGTTCGATTCCGCCGACGACCCACGGCGTCGACCCTCGCCTTGGCTAGGTGAGGCCCTACCAGACTTGGTGAGGCTTGACCTTGCCTAGCCAAGGCGACGATTGACCTCACCGATGGCCGACGAGGCCGCTATCGCCAGATTTGGTGAGGCTCGACCTCACCCAGCCAAGGTGACGGTTGACCTCGTCGGTGGTCGGCAAGGCCGCTGTCACCGAGATGCGGCGAGGCTCGACCTTGCCCATCCATGGTGAGGTCGAGCCTTATTGTCCTTGGGCGAGGTTGACCCTCACCTTGGATCTGACTAGGCTTGGCTCCTCCCAGCCATGGCAAGGGTTAACCTTGCTAGTGCTGGTGAGCTCGGCTTTTGCCATGGCTAGGCGAGGCCAAGCCTTGCCAGATCTGGTGAGGCCTCGCCCAGCAACGGCTAGGCCAGCCTTACTAAATCTGTCGAGGCCTCACCTAGTGATGGTGAGGCCGGCCTCGCCATTGGCCTGGCCCTTGCCTCTAATTGGTGCTAGAAGGAGAAGGTGAAAAAAAGAAAAGAAAAAAAGAATTAAAAATTCGAAAGAAAAAATAAAATTAAAATTAAAAAAATTGCCATGTCAACTTTCACCGGACGGCCAACGTTCACGTTAGCACTAGCCCACCAATTTTGGCTGAATGGACTAAGCGGTATAATTATAAAATATTTAAGACTAAGATAGCAAAAAAAATGTTTATGACTAAATTGACACAATTGCAATATGTGTAGGATTTTTTTTGTAATTTTCCCAAATCTATGCTAGACTTTAAAACAGTTGATTTTTTTTATCCTTTGATTCATCCTTCTTATTGAGTTTCTACTTCATATGATTGAAGAGTCCCAAAGGGCATGATTCTTTGAGTTTCTCAGATTGAAATTTTGATGTTGTTTTTATCCTTTGGGAGTCATTGCAGCAACTTATTCACTTTCATTGACCATTGTTAACGCATAAATTTTAACTATTTTTTTAGGTTTTAAATTGCGTAGGGGTTAATTTTTTTATCCTAATAAAATTAACTTTCATTAAATTGCATTGCATATACACATTAGGAACATTTACATTACTAGTATTAACTATTTATTTTTTAAAATATTTTAAAATATAAAAAAATTATTATGAACAATTATATAAAAAAGTGGGGAGGAAAAAAAGAAAAAGCCCGGTCCCCTTTCCTTTATTCCCCAGCCTGGCCCGTTTACTCCTTCCCCTACCCTCCGTTTCGCACGACGTATGGCAGGAACACGACAAACGAAGAAGGAGGCAAGGACAGAGAGAAGGACCGACACAGAAAAAGGAGGGGACAAAGCTCGCCAAAGGGGAGAGTGCGATTTCTCGGTCGGGGGAGGTTTCAAAGAGGAAAGAGAAGGTGAGCGAGAGAGCAGCGGATGGAGAGAAATCGGATCGAGGGAGAGCGAGCGGTGAAAACAGTTCGAGCGAGGGCAGAAAGTGAGAGAGAGGCTTCGATGGCCACCGCGCCGAGCATGAACCCTGTCCAACGACCACGCCCGGCTGACATCTTCAAACCGAGTGGTGAAGGAATCCAGCTTTTCGCTTCGGGCAAAGCTCAAGGAGGAAGACGACGGCACAAACCCAGAAAGCTCTTCGCTTTCTGATTGAAGCTTGACACGCGCTCATGCCCAAGATCAGCGCGAGATCCGGAGTCGAAGACATAGGAGGCGTGACGGGATGGTGGTGGTTCGAAGTAGGTGAGGGCGAGCTTTCTAGGGAGCTGCGGAGGTTCTTTGGACAGGGGGCGTGGACGAGAGAGAGAGAGAGAGAGAGAGAGAGAGAGAGAGAGAGAGAGAGAGAGTCGTGAGTGGAAGGGAGGGAGAACTAGAGAGCAGAGAGCGAGGCTACGCGGGTGTTTTCCGGTGGTGGCCGTGCCGAGTCCCGGCCAACGTCTACCCCTCCACTGCATTGAACACGTAGTGAGACTTGGGTGTACTTCTTTTCTTTTCTTTTTTTCCCCAATTTGGGTCCATTCCACGGGGATCCGGCTCGGAGGCGTGCGAGGCGAACGGGCGTGGCCCAATCCATCTAGCTCGCCCATCATTCGCCACCACCGAGCCGAGTAGAGAGCACCACCAATGGCCCTGTTTGTCCTGATTTGTGCCATCTTTTGGCTCGTCGCACCGGGTTTCGTCGTGGTCCGGTTCGTGCGAGCCCAACCCCCATCTATGTTGTGCTACGCTACATTTGGATCTCTGCATGTTGATTGCTAAGTGTCTAGCCGCGGGTTGAGTCCTGGTTGATGCAATAGTCTCCCTTTGGTTGATGCTCGTCATCTATTTACGAAAATGCCCGAACCGAGCTTACGTAGAGTTTTCGTGATTTTGGTCTGGTTCTAAGTGATTTGTTGGTTATTTGACATGTTTGGGGACTTTCGTTGTCATGTGTGGAGTCGTGCGCGGTTTCTTTTACGGCTCGTGTGTGTATATCCCGGCGGACGGTCCTTTTGATTGAGGGAAGGGCGAAGACAAGCCGGCTCATTGCCATTCGTCTTTGTTGGGACGAAGAGAAAGCAACCGAGAGGGTGAAGTTGGTTTTGAGCTCCACTAGAATTGGTTAAGTTCGGGTCGACTTCTAATTTGGACCGGTGATCTTCGGGCATTATTTGCTTTAGTCTGGCTTCAGAAAACTTGGGCTTAAATTGCTGTGCAGTGGGCTTAGTACAATTAGAAGAAGAGGCCAGGCCGAGTATATTTGGTCACGGCCAAATGGGTTTATTCGGGCCGAGACTCGCGGCCGATCCGAATTCCTTTTTATCAATATTAAAACTCATAAAAAGAAAATAATAAAAATGGAACACGAAAATCATGAAATTTTTTAAAAGAATTAATTAACTAATAAAAAGAATAAAAAATAAAAAAGGAAAATTTTTATACGATATCAAAGAGAATTCCTAAATATTGTAAAATTTCAAAAAATGCATAAAAATGCTAGAAAATTAAAAAATTTAAATAATTCTGAAAATTTTGAAAATTCATAAAAATTTTTAGTGAATCAATATTCTAATTCCTCAAAAAGGTTAAAAATAGTTTTTGGGTAATGTTCTTTTAAAAAGTGGAAGCCTTTTGATTTGAAATCACAATCAAAGTTGACCAAGCCTTTAAGACTCTATTTTAATGTTTCGATTGTCTTTAGAGACATTTGCCCTTGATTGCGTACTTTCAACATGATTATGGTTTCCCTTTGCTTAATTAGGACCGTACTTATTCCTTAGCACTAGATGTTTGTTTTTCCTACAATTTATTTAATGCTCCCTTAGTTGCTGACTATTATTTTAAGGGAAAATGTCAAATAAGGGCCTAAAGTGATTTCATTTTCTAAAAAAAAAGACCCAAAGTGAACACTATATCAAATAAGGACTCGAATGGCTAATTTTGTCTCAAATAAGGACCCAAACTTCCAATCTTATTTACAGCTTGGGGTAGTTTTGTCCAAGAACATTTTTTCTTTAATTTTTTTTCTTTCTTCATCTTCCTCACACCTCCTCCTTTGCTCTACATTGCCTCCTTCTTCAACACCAATCAGGGCCCCTACCAGTGACCTCATGAGCTTCATGTCATCTTGTAGTTGGTCCTAGTGATAAGAAGTCGAATTGGAGTTATTTGCTACTGGCCACCTTCTCGGATGCTAATATCCTTAGTTCCTCAAGATGCATCAAATCTCGGCTCGCTTGTGCTCAGCCTAAAGCTCAAATTGACCTCCATCTAACGACGACGGTGTTGGATTTTCTATAAGGAACAACGGTCAATGAGGTCGAGAGCTCGAATAGGAGTTGTCAATGGCGGTAATGGGGCAACAAAGTAAAACAGTTTCTACAGTTAATGATGTTAGATACGACCAATGATCAATCTCAAGATGAGGTATTGATTGAGGAAAGGAGCTATGTCAATGAGAATGACAAGAGTGAGTGGGTGTCTCCACACTAGGGATTATTGAAAGAAGCCATTGGCATTGCAAAGGGGCATTGCAAAGGGGCAAACCCAAATTTGAAATTGATGAGGCAAACTCTTGCCGATGTTGAAATAGTTGCCAACTGCAACAAAATTGTTCTTTGGCGTGAAATTGTTGATCACCAAGTGTTAATTGAATAGAGGCATAAGTTAGTCAAACAAGACAATTTGGCAATGCTTGGATATTGCTACTCTATTGTTGGCAAGTAGGATTGAAAACAACACAAAAAATTGCATTTGCTAGGTTAGCAAAAGGCCCGGAATAAGTGGAGTTTGATTCACTCTCAAGGTGAGAGAAATACGCTGACCAAAGGGATTAGTTGCATAGCTTGGGAGTTGGGCAAGAAATTGAGTCTCAGCAAAAGCAGATTTATATTGTGGCTTTGAGATCAGAATTTGCGATGAATGTTGGAATAAAAAGAACTTATTTTTGAAAGCTCATTTCGGCTTCGTGTAATTGTATACAAACCATTTTGAGGAGTGAAATTTAAAATTTTCAATGAGTTAGACTATGTTGTAATGGCTCATGTTAAAGAAAACCCAATCCTGGTCATACAACGAGATGACAGAGAGAGCGATGGAGGGGTTGATAATGGAGGTGATGTAGAGAGTGAGAAAGATGAAGAAAGAAGAAGGAGAGAGACAAAAAAATAAACAACAATGTTCTTGGACAAAAGTATCCCTAGCTATGAATAAAATTAGAAGTTCAAGTCCTTAATTGAGAATAAGTTAGCCACTCCGGGTCTTTATTTGAGACAGTGTCCACTTTAGGTCATTTTTTGAGAAAATGGCTCCACTTCAAGCCTTTATTTGAGATTTTCCCCCATTTTAATGATTGCGCATCTGCATGATTATCTCATATGTTAGTGGATACATTTAAAATCAATCAAGGCTACGTGACAAAAATCTTTCTAAACTAAACAAGATTAGATATCGAAATGGTACTAGTTGGTTCATTAGTATAATCAAATCTCCAACTCTAGATTCCCTAGTTGCCTAGGAAATGTGGTATATTTACATGTCTCATTTAATTGTTTTTAGGCTAGTGGTAACTTAATTGTCATGAACATTCCAATGTCATGTGCTATATAGGCTTGGAAGAGCTCGAGCTTAATTATGGGTCAATAGGTCATTTTTTAGGTAATGCCCCTTGACCTATGTCCTCTCCCTCAAAGGATAAGCCTCAATAGCCCTAAGATTAGATTTTCTTAATATGCTAGTCCATTCACAACGTTTGTGAATCTACTAAACATTTCACTAATGGATTCTCCTAACTTTATCTTGAAGGACTTATATTGTCCAAGAAGTATGGTTATTTTTATTTCTTTCACTTGGTTCGTTCCTGCATAGGTGACATGAAGTTTGTCCCATACTTCTTTTGTCGTTTCACAATAAGATATTATGTTATACTCAACAGGTGATACAACCCAACAAAGAGAATATATATCTTTTGCATCTAAAGCTTCTCTTTTAGTGATCTTTGTTTGAGATAAACCTGGTAGTGGTTTTTGGCATTTTGCCATCTCGCTCTCTACCCGATCCGATGAGGCATTTAGATCGACTTCTTTTTCAACATGTTATTCAAAGGGATTTTTGGATTTGACAAAGGCTTTCATCTTGTTCCTCTAGACACCGTACTCTTTTTGATCGAAGTAGGGAAGTCTAGTATGGCTGTGTCCTTCAATGAGACCTGGTGCTATAATGCTAGTCATAGAAAATCGTTAGCTCAGAAGTAAAAACATTTCAAAATAACAAGCACATTGCTTTGATACTAATTGATGTAGTTAGTAAGTATCACCGAGAAAGGGAGAATAGGTAATTTTATAGAATCTTGATAATTTAAAGCGGAATAGGAAGTATCATAATCTAAGCCTGAATTCTGAGTGTAAAGTTCATAAATAGTTTCACAATAGAACGAACTTCAGAAGCACCTTGTGAGTGTGCAATAAACTATAATAATAAACAATAAGGCTGCGTTTGGTAACATTTCTATTCAAAAATTATTTTAGGCTGTTTTAGGGAACAATTTTTGAACAAAAGAATGTGTTTGGTACTGCATAAAATTTTTGTTTCTCGAATAAAAAAAGAACATAAACAAATTTGGTAAACTTGTATAATTTTTTTGTTTCTTTTAATTTTTTTAATTTTTTTCTTTTTTTCTTTTGGTAAAATCTTTTTTTTATATATATATTTTCTTCCTTTTGGCCGATCATTGGCCTCGGCCATGGCTGGCGACCGGCCGATGAGGGCCGGCAGAGGGTGTAGCAGGAAGAGAACGCGTGAGAGGATGTGTGCAGCAGGGAAAAGAATAAAAAGGAAAAAAGAAAAAAAAATGGTTGTTCATCTCTTTTGTGAACACCCATCGCCAGAGCTCCATGCTGCATCGCCGTGACTGCATCGCTGCGTCCGCCTTGCTCGCAACAGTCGCACCGCCTGCAATCGAACACCAAGCTGCCAGCTGCAACCTGTCCCCTACAAATACCACCGCAACTTCACCCTCAACTCGTCACTAGGCGCCTCTGCTCGACGCTACCACTCTCCACCGCCCAAGCCGACACCATTGCTACAACTCGCAGCAACTCGCGAGCCTGGTGGTGGCTCGGCGAGGCCGAGCCTCATCGGTGGCTGGGTGAGCTCGACCTCGCCGAATTTGGGTGAGCTTAAGCTAGCCAGGGGTTGGCGACGCTTCGGTAAGGTCGCCGGCCTTCGATGGCCAGTCGCCGGCCAAAGGAAAAAGAATAAGAAAAGAAGAAGAAAAGAAAGAGAAGGAAAAATAGGAGAGAGAAAAATTGTTTCTCGAAAGTGTTCTTGGGAACAAGAAACAAGATTTTTTTTTTTTTTTTTTTGTTTCTTGTTTCTGTTTTAAATTTGTTCTCGGGAACAAAAAAAAAAAAGATCTTTTGTTCCCGGGAACAAAAGTGTAAACAAACGCGTTTCTGTTCTTTTTTTCTTTATCGGAACAAAAGAATAGAAACGTGTTCTGGGAACAAAAAAAGAACACAAACAAATAGGCCCTAAGAGTCTAGGGTTAAGAGAAATTACACACAAGGCTTATAGCGGTTCAGTTTATATCAAGCTTACATTTACTCTTCCATACTAATAGTCTACTGGTTGGAATCTACTAAATGATTAATAAGATATTACAATATTGAGTGATTACATTCTATGTATGATAGGTTACGGTATCTCACTCAATCACTTTTTCTATACTTTTCTCATAATGACAAAATTGAAGCTTACGAAAGACAAGTATATGGTCGAAGTATGCTCAGGATTTGAAATTACAGATTCTGGGCCTTATCTTTTTTTTTTTCTTTTTTCTTTTTTAGCTTCTTGGCACCTTGGTCTCCTCTTATACCATTCCACTTCCAAATTAGTTGTTGGACAGTCTCAAAAGGATCATCTTCCAATTTACTCATTGGACAAATATTTATCTAGAAGATTGAGTGGCCGTTGAGTGAGAGAAGCTGAATCTTCTCTTGACTCTAGTCGCCCATACAACCGAAGTTTTGGTTTCCATACATAAAGCTTCTTCATTAAAAAAAAAAAAAAAAAAACTTGTCTCAAGATTGATTTGCCAATAAAATAAGATTGAGTCAATCAAATCTTTATAGGTGTGAAATCAATGCCAAATCAATAATTGTTATATACGTTCTGGATTGGAGCCACTTTTTGAACTTGTCTTATTCTGAACTTTGTTAGGATAGGAACAAAAGTAATTTTCTCAGTCTGAAGATCTTTATCTTCAATATAAAGTCTGAATCTATTCTGTCTAAAGTAGATTCCACAATCTAGATAAGATTAGGATTGATACTCACTTCTCTTCGATAGTAACTCCTTAAACCAAAATATTTCAAGACATTTATTAGATTCACAAGAACTCCATGGATAGTTTTGTCAACTTCAAAATTCATTAGGAAGTTTTCTCAACAATCCAAACTACCAAAACACTAGTAAAAAGCAAAAAAAAAAAAAAAAACACCCAAAAGTCAAAACTGGTCCCAAATTCTCATCCGTAGACCATAGCCTACTTTTCATGACAATTTTGGAAAACCTCTTGCTCGAAACATTAAGGATGGCTTTATTGCCTATCCCTAAAGTACGACAATTGAATTCTTGTCCTATCGTCTCTATGATAATGAGATGGGTGTTTGATCTTTCATTTTGGGCAGTAGTCATCAAAAATCCTAAACGATGCCTACTATGACACATTATCCAAAACTTTTTTCGTGACAAAAAAATTTCCAAATTGTACTTATGTGATACATTTACTCTCTACTAAAATTCAATTAATGAGAACCGTTAAAAATCTACTTAAATGATCAAAGTTCTATCAATGAAAACCTTAGAAAATCCGTCTACCTGGATGTCAAAAAGAAAATGATGTTGGCATTAATTCCAATACTCTCTTTGATAATCTCACAAACCTATATTTTCTTACTAGAAAAGGTATCCCACCAAATAGTCTAGGCTGAAGGTTGTTTTGACTAAAATATCATCTGATCAAATCTTGACGGATGGTAAATATATCACATAGGTACAAGTTTTGAGTTTTTAATGTCACAAGAAAAAAGTGTAGGATAAATATATCTCAGTGGACATAATTTGGAGTTTTTGATGTCACAAAAATAAGTTCAGAATATATGTATCACAGTGGACATAATTTGAGACTTTTTGTAGCTTTTTCGTTATCGTATTTTAAGGACAAGATCGCGACAATAGGGGCAGCCTTCCTGTCCCTAACAGCCCCATGGTAATCGAAATGGCCATCCCTAAGCACATTCGGTATAGACTGAAATTGTCACTTCCAAGATCCAACGTTGCTAAACAAAGCAGAAATTTTTCCATCACTATACCAAAATAATCTGAATCTTCTATCAACAAAAATCGGTAAATACTTGAATTCCTGCTCCATGTGCCCAAGTAACAACAAGGATACTTTCCAATAGCATGCAAAGAAAGGAACCGAGACCCATACACAGAAGATATTCCGAAAACATTTATTGCATATATTAACAGAATAAAGTCGCGGCACCAATTTTCCAACCTCCAAAACCTCAACGTTGTAGCAAAATGTTCAATCTACAAACTGGCAAGAGATTCACCGACAACGTGGCTCAAACTTATAATATCGTGAAAGACAATATACCATGTTGCAATTGGATCCCCGCACCACGTGGTGAAAATATTACGGAATACTTTAATGCAATATTGGTAAGGTGAACAGGTCTGTTTCAACAAAGCTTTATAAAATAGATGGACCACAGCCCATTCCTTCTCTCTTTTCTCGTGAAAATAGTGTCTAATCACGTAAGTCATATAAGATGCGAGCTAAAGCCAGAATGGGTAGCACAATCAAGATATTACTTGCACTCGGTGATAAGTAAGGCGAAGCTCTTTCAGGCTTTTAACTCACGTATCGCTCTAACTAATTTTTTTAATAACACAGAATTTTCCTTGTGACACCATCATGTACTCACAATAGTCTTGTCCTGCACATATTTCATTTACTAATTTGCCACATGGAATGACAAAAGTTGCATCTTATGTTTCCTTACAATAATTTGTGACATGTAACAATACTCTTGTTTTGTCCATGTCACGAGGCTTTGGTGGTACTCGGATCTATGAGCAACCATAACAGCCATTTTCTACCAACAAACTTTCTTAGAACTTAAACAATCTTCACTTTATTGAAGGCAAATTAAGACTCTACTTAGACTATTACAAGTTTCCGATAATAAATTTATTGTGATCTTTTAGAATTATAAAACAATTCTTAGTTAAGCCATGTTACAGAAAGACGAATAGCTGACCGAGCTTCCCACTCATCTTTATTTTATGCGGAAACAACACAGTTTTTGCTCCTCCCGTTTTATTTAGGCCACTCGATGCTAGCAATCCATATTTGAATTTCATGCCTTCATAATCAAATGACCATGTAGGCATATTTGTGCCAAGATTATGTCATATCAGTAATTGTTTGTGCTTAGAGTCTGGTTTTTAGAAAAAAAGGTGAAAAAAGAAACTAGTTTAAATAATATTCTATTAGGGGGGAAAACAAAAAAAAAAAAAATGTTATAAACCTATAGCATTGATACTAATTTAGTCATAAATCTTTCAATTGAACCAATTTAATCATGAAAATTTTCACATTGGTACCAATTCAGTCTATCGGCAAATTTTAGCTTACCAATTTGGTGTTGATGTGGACGTCGATTGGTGACCGGACACTAACAAGGCAATTTTTATTTTTATTTTTATTTTTTTGAATTTTGTATTAATTTTTTTCTCTTCTTTTTCTTTTCTTTTTTCATTTTCTTTTCCTTCTTCTTCCTCCTTACTTTCCTTGCAGCGGGGTTGATGGCCTCGCGGAGTCTTTGCCATTGTCGGCGGCGGTCATAGCCCTCATCCAAGATCACGGTGCAAGGTGGCTTCACCCAAATCTAGGCAAGGCCAGCCTCACCCTAGCCTTGCCACGGGCGAGGCTAGGTAAGGGCCGCACCGTGCCAGCCAGCCACTATAAGGAAAAGAAAAGGAAAAATGAAAAGAAAAAGAAAATATAAATAAAAGAATAAAAAATAAATAAATTATTTTAAAATTTTCATATTAGCGTCGGGCCATTGGCTAGAGTCCACATCAGCTCTGCCCGGCCAAAATTTGCTAGATGGAATGAATTGATGCCAATATGAAAAAGTTTAGGATTATGTTGGTTCAATCGAAAGATTTATCACTAAATTAGTACAAATATAATAGGTTTATGACTTTTTTTGCCCTTTTCCCTTCTATTAGGCTATGCTTGTCTTGCGAAAAATGAATGATTTGAATTTTTTTTTATTGAAATGATTGCCGGTATCATTTGAAATAAATGAAAATGTTTTCATTATCAATAACAATTAATGCCAAACATTTTCATAGATTGTGAAAGAACTTTTTGTTCATCCATTTTTGTAATTGATATAAGCGATCATTTTAGGAAAATATTTTATAAATTATTTATTTTCCACAAAACAAATGAAGCCTTTAGTGATACAGTTTTTTTTTTTTAAAATTTGAAAAAGATTTTTGATTTGACAATGTGAACAGCGGGTCAGCTGTAACATCATTCATGTAGGTTGCAATGAACGCAACGGGAAATTTTGCTACCTTAGGATAGTTAGAGCTAGTGCATTGATTAATCGGCGCTTCCATTCAAAGCTTGTAATAGTTCTCCTTATGAGATCTCCTATCTTGTCGGAAAACCTCTACCAACTCCGAGTTAGGCTCTATCAGCTGCTGATGCCAAGCCGGTTCCTATGCCGCTAGCTATGCTGTTTTTGGTCCTTTGGCATATTGAATGTTTCGTAGCGCATCGTCATGAGCACTAAGCTAAGTGGCAGTCGAGCAACTCAAGGGAACTGCTGACTTAACCATGAAAGCACAAAGTTGAGAAATAAAAATCATAGATAGGATCTCCAGTAAACAGACATTGCTCATTGCTCACTAATGGTATCCACGGAAGGCCAATTATATCAAGGCCTGCAAAGCTATCACATAAAACAATTATTTGTATCATCGGGGGTATGATTCTGTAATTGTCACTCCGTTGACCGATTGCTGTATTGATCTACTAATATATTGGTCTGTACTTTGAGGGAAGAAGGCCGGACGTTGAGGCTGCGGCATAGTGACGGGCTGGCTACTAAGCATGCGAAGCACTGTCGCCATGGTGGGTCTATCAACCGTAAGTTCCTGAACACAAAGTAAGCCAATGTGTAGGCACCTCAACACTTCATCTCTTGAACGCAAGTCTAGGATGGCCGGATCCATGACTTCCAATGGTGTCCCGTCTCTCCAGTTTCTCCATGCCTGTTTACAATCCATTAGAAAGAAAACACCCTCGGTAAATTGTAGCATTAATTCAATGGAGCTTATAATTAGTATTACACAAGTTAACCATAGTCACAATGCTAAAGTCATGTTAGTTTGGAGGGAGCAAAGTGTACATGTACTTCCTGTATCAAAGTTCGGCCTTACTTAATTGAAATATCAAAGGGTGCAGTATGACAGTCGCATCAATAACCTGGTCAGTGACAATAGTATAGGCAACTTACATAGCTAGCTAGATCTTCACCCCCATCTGATTGGCAGAAATGATCATTCTTCTTTCCAGTGATGATCTCTAGAAGCAGGACACCGAAACTATAGACATCGGATTTAACGGAGAATTTGCCATTCCTTACATATTCCGGAGGCATATAACCCCTACAAACGAAAAGCCACATTGATTGCAACACACATGTGCCTAAAATAGAGGATACAACAATTCAATCTAAGTATGCTCAAATCAATGCCATGTAGGAAGTCACATCTCTTGACACGACCAAATGATCAGCCAATGTAATGAAAATTTGAAACTTACAAAGTCCCCGCAATTTTATTAGTGCTTGCATGAGTTTGATCAACTCCAAAAATCCTGGCCGTACCAAAATCTGAAATCCTTGGATTCCAGTCACTATCTAACAAGATATTGCTTGCTTTTAGGTCACGATGAATAATCCGAAGTCGGGAATCTTCATGTAGATATTGCATTCCTCGAGCTATTCCCCATGCTATCTTATAACGCTTTAACCAATCCAATTGCATATTTTTCTCAGGATCTGCACAATTAGAGAGCCATCTTGTAATTTAGTAATTGATCTAGCTTGCTAAGATTAGATACCTATTTTCAATTACAATTTCATCATATAATGAGTAAGAGGCCAGCATATTAGAGAAGACAGTTGTGTACCCAACTTAAACTTACCATACAAAAAGTAGTCTAGACTTTTGTGAGGCACAAATTCAAAAACAAGTAGCTTTTCTTCTCCTCCAAACAATATCCGAGTAGCCGCACGAGGTTTCGATGTTGAAGATTTGCTACCAATGTAACTTCATTCTTAAATTCTTCAGCACCTTGTCTTGAGCTCCGAGATAGCCTCTTCACTGCTATATCTTGCCCATTAGGAAGCCTCCCCTGAAATGATTATTTCAGTTGTTTTCTTTTCTTTTGACGATAGTCTTTTAACTAAACATAAGCAGTTCCTGATGCATAAAAACTAATAATACCTGAAAAACTTCACCGAATCCACCTTCACCCAACTTGTTTTGATGAGAGAAATTGTTTGTAGCAGCTTGTATTGTAGCTAAATCATATTGCGAGGGTTCCTCATTTGTAATTTTATTCGTGCCTACATGATAAAACCGCATGAGACTGGTCATTTCAATGAAGGCACATAACTTTTCCAAGCCGCGGACACAATGTTTTCAACAAGAACTTAGCCAACTACCGGCTTCTTCTTGGACGAGCTCATGGGTCGTGGTCCCTTTCCTCCAAACGAAACAAGAAGCAAGAGAGAGAAACACTACAAGTACGCCAACGGGAACTGCAATGGCAGTAATTATCAATGTGGATTTATTGCTTCTTCCTGCATATGGAGGATCATACTTTCAGTTGCGGTGGTAGCTTTCGTATGTTTTGCAGATATTTTCCAAGGGAGAGAAGTGTTTCTTTGGTACTGAATAAAGATACGCCAATTTATATCCTTCTAAGTCCAATATGAATGCATCAAATGGATGATAATCAAAGACAAATTGATTTACCGCCGGGTAAAATTGGTTTATAACATAGAAACGATTTGCAAGTTTTATTGTAACTAGACTCGTAAACGGTTTAATCTGATAGAATAAATTCAAACAGTGCACATTTACAGAAAAAACTTACAATATTTATTTAGTAAATGATATAATATAAGTATATAAATAAGTAGATCACATGTAAGTATCAAATATGAGGCCAAAAAATTACTTTGTAAATCACTTTACTAGGGAGTTTTAATTTCCCGTCCGTTCTATTTAAAATGAGTTCAAAAACCACTTTAAAAAGGGCTCTTGCAAGCTATGAAGCACGGACACTCTCCGGGACCCTTCGTGTCGTGTCCGACACTCCGACACGTGTCCGACACGCTTCGACACGCTCCGACACGCTCCGACACGTGGTCAACGCGTGTCGGGAAAACCGACACGCGGTCAACTCTCTCCGACACGCTCCGACACGAGAGTCGGAATTTCCGACACGTGACTCCGACACGCACGGGGTTATTTTTATAAATTTCCAAAAATTTGGGGACTAAATATAAATATATGAAAAAAAAATTTAAAAAATTAAAAAAATTAAAAGTTGAAACTTAGACTTCGCACACGCGCGCACGATTTCAGACTCTTCTCTTCAGTCTTCACTTCAGTCGCACACACTGAGTTTGAGGTGGAGTAGTAAATTTCTTGAATTTTTTTCTTTGTGGCTTGTGTGAATGGGTGTTGTTGCGTGAATCTTGTCATAAGAACTTAAAATCTTCATTCATACGGGCTTATGAATATTAGTTTTTCCTTGCATTGATTTAAACAAGACTTATTATTTTTCATACATCTTTTGAAATTCCCACAAGTCTCTCGAACCTAGGCTATTTGTCAATGTCTTGATGAGCACTGAGATTTCGAAATAACTCTCTCTATTTTATAGTATTGTTAAGACTTTTATTTTGTCCTTTCTCTATATTGACTCATTGATTTTAAGTTTTCTATTAAAGAGTAACGCCATTCAAAGTTTCCCATCAAAGTCAGTTTCAAAACTTGCAAACGACAGAATTTATAGTCCTATTCTGAATTATACGAGATCTACTTATTTATACATTTATATATAAAAATATTTATTTAATATTTAACGTGTCGGAACGTGTCGAAATTCTCTACTTTTTGAGAAATGAAGTGTCGCGTGTCGTGTCGTGTCGTGTCGCGTGTCGCGTGTCGCGTGTCGGTCTTTACATAGCTTGCAAGTCAAAGCGGAATCCCCGTGCCAGTCCCTCGTGGTCCACTCATGCCCGTGTTTACCGGGAGTCGTATGGATCCACGCACTTGACTTTAAGGAGGCATTTTCTTTGGAAAAATATTAATATATAGTCCATCAACATCATAAAAAGATTTACACGTTGAAGGCTATGATTACATCCATCGGGATTTGTATTATCGCGGAAACTCCGCTGCAGTACACATTCCAATGATCAAACACCAGTTGTTATAAGAAATTTGGCTTATTCCATTGAAAGGGCTCTTGTTAGTCGGTCAGCTGACTTTGAGTGGAATCCACCAATGGCAAATTGCTGTCAGTCCCTTGTGGTCCACTCGTGCCCGTATTTACCGGGAAATGTATGCATCCACTCGCTCACGACTTGACTTTAAGATGGCATTTTTTTGGTAAAAAATTATAAAGAATTCATATAATGATCATCGTAACATTTAAATGTGTGGATATTATGATAAGATTTATATGATCAATGATTATATGATTGTGTTCGTTTAGGTAGATTAAATCTATCTTTTACTTTTGTCCTATTAAATGAAATTAAATTGACGACAATATCATAATATGATGATGGAAATTCAGCTGCGATCAAACACCTCTTGTTAAAGAAAATTGACTATTTCCCAAGCAAAAAACAGTAATTTTAATCTCCGAAATTGCTGCAAAGAGAGGGAAACTAAAAAGAAAAAAAAAATGTAGAACGAAACTAGGTACCTTTAGGTCCAGTTGCTGGAGCAGGAGCAGAAGGAGGCTGGACCGGTGGTGGCCCTCCCACCGCCACCACAGTCCCCAACGCGGTGGCATTGTAAAAGCGGTGCCCCCTAAACCTCACGTTGCAGCTGGGAGTCAACACTCTTCCTCCTGGCGTCTCCTGAGGGAGATGTGCGATTGCCCAACGGAGGCATGTGCGGCAGTCCGATGGCGTCAAGTCGGGTGTGCACTCAGCGAGCATGTAAAGCTGTGGCGAGTCCGCGAGCTCCGCCTCTGCGGCGGCCACTTTCTTCCCCGATCTGCTGCTCGGGGCCTTCCGTGCTACATCCTCCGAGGCCTCTTTCAGGAGTTGAATGAACCGAGATGGGTCGTCTGTGATGCTCGAGCTGTTCGTATGTGTCGCCGTAGGGGCTGTTTGCATGACCGAGTAAATGGGATGATTCGAGTACCTCAGCATGCATACGTCGTACCAGATGATGGAGGTTCTTTTGCCGGGGCACTGCCGGCCAATATCTTGGGCTGCGGTGCTTATACAGTTGCTGCATGTCAGGGCATCGATGTCGCCACGGCAGAGGAAGATCCCGTAGGCCTGGTCTGGTGGGCTGCCAGCAGCGGCTTTGGAGAATCCGCCGCTGCTGCTGCTGTTGTTGCCGGCAGAATTGGCGGCGGAGGAAAGTGATGAGAGGAGTTCATTGAGGTTTTTTTGGTAGGTAGAACCAGGAAGGAATTGTTTGGGGCCGGAGCATTTGAAGGCGGTATAAGTAAGTGCTGCTTCGCTTGTGTGAGAGTTGCCGATGAACAAATTGATGGAGAAGAGAAGAGGGAGGGAGATGGTAAAGGACGAGCTCATGCTCTGATGGATATGTTACCTTTGGCTTTAGTTGGTTCTTGAGATTTTATTGTAGTCTTATCTTTTTAGTCATTATAAGCTTGTGGTCTAAGTATGACTTTCAATAGTACCGTTTGAACTCTGGCACGTAAAATTTGGGGTATTCCCTTGGAGAGAGGAAAAGAAAAAATATTTCCCAAATTGAGAGCGAGAAATGCGGGTACCGATACTTAAAAGTAAGGAATGCTATTCTGTCAGCTCTCAGCGGAACTTTCGGGCTCTTGGGCTATGTTGGTGTACAACCTTGACTGCCACCGATTCTTGAGATTTTCTCGTAGTCTTTCTTTTTAGTGCTTATAAGCTTGTACAAAAGTCCACTGTTGGTCCGTTAACTTGAATAGTCTATCTATTTAAGCCCCTCCCGTTCCCAATATGGTCAGATGCGTAACCGACAAAGTTCAACTTGAAAATACCTTTTGCTATTCTGAAAGGCAATCATGGGACTAAAGGAAATCTGACAATTTGACCAACCTGTTCACAGCCAAGCAGCACCACCATTGTCCAAACTGAATAAAATTCTTACGACGCGCCCTTCACGGAATGCTCGGGAATTGGGAATCAACTCTAACTCAAAAATTACAGAAAGAGATATGAGAATTCGCCAATATTCACGGTACTATTTGTAAATTTGGGAAGACTGAGGCCACATGAAAATATGAGTGTAAGGAACTTAATTGACAGCCAAGCATAGTATTGAATAGCGAACTTTAACATGAAAACGTATATTCCGTGTAATCCTAATTGAATTCGGTTCCATGTACTTTACTTTGATCAGGCCGAATATTGATCGACGGGCCCAAATTCAAGACATGCTTTCAATGATTGCCACCTTGACTCGACTATTAAGCCAAGTCACAATTGCTTTGTTGAAAATTTAAGCTTCACTTCTACTCTCCCATAGCTTTTCATGGGTTCAATAGCCATAGAAATGTCCCAAATCCAAGCATATTTGAACTTCGTCGTAACTGTAGACCTCATCTGATTAGAGTAGATAAGCACAACGGCTGAAGGAAACAATAGAATGCTCATAGTTAATTTTCAAACGATTGTCCATATTGATCAAACAAACCTTTTTATTGATCAAAAGAGGAAAATTAATATATGTTCGACAAGTTAAAACCTCAAACCACAGAGTTAGATTCATTAAAACTAGTTTACAAAACTGTTTTACAAAGAAATATGTAAGATTGTAAGCCATCCTCTAAAAAATCCGTTATATATTGGGATCAACAATAGCCCGATACCTCATGTAATAAATTAGTTGTATAAACTAATCTTAGTAAGCCTAGTATTCTCCTAAAACAAAACCCTTGGTTTAGCACTTTTGTCTTGTGCATCGAATTGGATGGATAGAACCAATTCAGTCCCTGCAGGGATCATTGCTTCGCATAATAATGATTTTCGTCTTAAAGAGAGAAAATCTCAAAATCGAAGAAATAAAGATTCAACAATGCCTAAATTAGTGTTACTAACTCGTATATAATTTTCTACGGGGAGACCATGACCATGTAAAAGAAGGTAACGTAAGAGATCATGTCACTCTCACTCCTGCATTCCTTTATTCAGAATGACGCTGAGCGGGACCCGTTGCTGGGAGATGCAAAGTTGGCTACGGGAAATGCACATCTGTCGAATGAAGATCGACTTCTTTCGTCTTTCAGATTATTTTCTATTCGAATAATTCGACTGGAGTGAAATTATTCCTTTTTTGAAGCCGTGACAGGCTGGGTGAGGCTGATTCGAGTAATTGACTTTTAACTTTAGCCACGTAATTGATGATAATCTTCTTTCATCTCAATAGAAGTCGTAATTTAATGTATAAGCCCAGACGAGATATATAGGCACCATTGAATGACTGTAATTAATATGAATGAACACGATCAAAAGAGTTATTTAGGGAGATGCTATTTTCACCCATAAATAACTAAATCCACCCCCTTTACATCAAAAAGATAAACTGGCATCAATTTTTCAATTGCAGTTTTAGGAAATGGCCCTACTCCTTCTTTTTTCTATTTTTTTAAAATTTTTATTTAGTATAGTTACCATAATTAAGCATTTCATAAATTTCATTTTTTAATGTATTAAAGAAAATTAAATTCTCATATATTCATCTAACGTTTTACATGCAAAATTATCTTACTAATAGGGAGAAAAAGCTATTTTTTGATATAGTATGAAATTGAAAAGTCTCTTCTTCATTATTGATCTTATAGCAACCTCTCTTTTTTTTGTCCATCTTATATCAAAAGCTCACTTTCTTAGTAAATTTTTTATTAATTTCATTAGTCTAAAATATATATCAAGTCTATGTTTTGACTATATCAAAACATTTATATTTTTCCTTACTATATTGGCAAGATATTTTTATATAGAGCATGTAATACATTAGAAGAATATCTAGGAGTACACCAAAAACAATACGCACAATGAGGTATCTTGATATTTCTTTTTTTTTTAAGATTCATGGATGACATTAATTTTCGTCAATCCAAAAAAAAAATGAAATTCCATTTGCATTTTCCAAAAAAAAATTCATACTTTTTGCAATGTTTTGATTTAATTATATTACCTTTACGTAAAATTTTACTCATAATTTTAATTGACAACATAGAAAAGAAGTGAACTTTCTTTTTTGGAAAATTCAATTTTTGACAAAACAAATTTTTATGGAAGCAATATCTTACAATAAAAAAAGGCATCATGCCTTTAATATATATGAAAGATCTACAATAAACAAAACTAAACATATGAAATTCATAACTAATGGTAGATAGAAGAGGAAAGTAAATAAATTTAGGACCATTGATTTAAATTGCAATTAAATGTAGAGGGTAATTTTGTGTTTTAGGTGAAAATTATATGGATTTAGTCATATAAGAGGTGAAATTAGCACTATCCTTAATTTAATCATTTATAATGTTTTGTTTTCTAAATGATTAGTCACATTTTGGTTCAAGGCTTGCGGTGCCAACCATAGGTAAGCTTGAGCTCGTCAACCTTGGGCGAGTGTTGAATTGGTGGAATTTGGTGAGCGCGAGTCGCTGGCCTCAGGTAAGCTTGAGCTCGCCAAGATCATGTTAGCCGCAACCTTGCTCGTGTGATGTCCCAATTTGCCACATCGCCAATCCCTATTCTGTCTTTACTTTAAGTTATCACGCAAGTGGAAGTCTTTTTAAAAGGTTAGCATTTATAACATGAATTATACATGCGTCACTAAAGACATCAATAGTAAAGGGAATCATGCTTTCATTACTTACATACTCATATTTACATTGGGCAACGGAATGTATATCAAAAGAGAGGACCTAATTGGGAGAACTCGAAAAAATGTCTATCTCCCTAACCCTGCTGTACACCTCGCTACTCTCCATCCATCCATCCAACCCGACTACACGACCCTATGCCCCAAAATGTTACGGTCGTGTCAAACAAACAAGCATGAATACTTCTCCACACTCCGATCTACACCAACTCCTACTCCTTTACATCACTCCCATTGCCTGCACCTGGTCCTATCAGTCAACCGTCCATCAACACAAATATGGCAACAAAACGGTACGAAATCAGGTTAGGCTGTCCTATGTCCACTAACAAAACAATTGTGTACTAAACAAACATCGTGCTTGGAAAATCCAAGTTAGTGAACTCATGGTGCTCACCCTCTAACACCCTGGGCACTCGATAGTGGGAGATGGGGGATGCAGGGATTGACGACATAGCTATTAATCTGAAAAATAATAACAGGAGTGAGCTAATGCTTAGCAAGAGAAACAGTAAACTCATAAACCGCTCAATCTAATTGAGTATTGATTCCTAGGACACAACTGATATCTAAGTAAGCAAGCACACAATTATGACCGCACGACATACCTTAGGCCATTTACAATCACACAAGTAGTGCCAGCATGCACTTATGCAACACGCGTCATGTTCAATCACATGAGTCACACTACTATGCAATGGATGCACCACACTTCTCATTTGTCGTGCATAATATCATCGGGGTCCATCCCTGTTTCACTGCTCTACCAATACATGTAGGTGGATCTAGTAGTGACCTTTCATTCACTAACTAGGCATTCACGGTTCCCATATGCCAGGCATCCCTACTCCAGGGTGTCTTGATTGTTAGTTAGGGCATTCACCTTCCACATCCACTCCAGGCCATCATTGGGCAATTGAGTTGAGCGTCAAGGGGGTTTGTCACCAGCCTGGGCATCCCTGCTTACAATTGGGGCATCTAGGTTATTAGTCAAGGCATTCACCTCTGACGTCCACTCCACCCCATCATTGAGCATCCAAGGTCCATTAGCCTTGGGCATTACATATATCAATCCATCTCTTGTATCACAGGCATATTGCACTAATGCAATGACGTCGCAATCATACACTATACAATGTACCCCATGGGATACACGTGACACCAAAATGACCACTAAGTCATCACAAACAATTCACTGACTCACAGCACACTCAAAAAAAAAAAAAAAAAAAAAAAAAAAAAAAAAAAAAAAAAATCCTCACATTTTTAGCTTAAATTTCACGAAAGAAATAGTATTATATTAAAGCCAAATATATTCCATTGGGAGCCAAATGAATGCAGTTACTATCATTAGTAGACCACAATTCGAGATTCCATCGTCTTCCCATAGAAATTTAATAAAACTCGGACCAAAGGCAAGACCGACCAGAATTGCACCGCCGCGGAAATTGAAATCGAAATCGAAATCAAAATCATAATAAATGAACTCGAAAAATTCTAAAATTTTAATATGCTATAGATACCTTAAAAAAAATTTTCATGAAGGAAACTAAGTCCAACACAATTTTTATAAAGAGCAGCAAGTTGCGAAAAATGACAAAGAATTTGGTTCACTAGAACAGAGCGTCCGATCTTGTCCGATCTTCAAGATATACTCATCTAACAGCCTTAAACATGTCAAAAAATCTAGAAATTTGGATATATTATAAATTAGAATGTCCTTTACAACTTTTATGAAGGGAGCAAGTCCAAAATCGAAGAGGAAAATTTTATAAAAATTCAGGAAGGTAATCAGGTCACTGTTCCTACTACACTGGCCAGATCAGACACCGTAAATGAGTAGGCCTTCGAACCAATCATATCACCTAATATATATACAAGTATATCAAGATGTATTATACAACTTTCATGTGGAAGCCTCAAATTTGAACCACAACAAACTCCATAAAATTAACATATAGATAAGGTCTATCGGTTTCCAGTTCAGGAAATCCAATCGACAGTGCACGATTTCATGAAATTCTTGCATCGAATGGATCCCATGAATTCTTAGGGCAACCATCAAACCATACAGAGCACATGCGAAATTTATCGTCGATCATAGAAAAACTCCTACAAGCTAACCACAAATACCAAAACCACATGCAGCACAATCCGAACCTCAAAACCAATATGCATGTCATTTTTTCCTTCAAAACACACTTCCACAGCATCTCAACAGCTCTATTTCATCATCACGCCTAACCTACAAAATGACAATGATGTCAGTACATGAATGAGAGAAAATGATCTCTTAATGAGGTCGCTTCTTACAGCAAAATTGAGGCGACGGTACATGCCCCATAGTCCTTATTACGGGGTTTTAGTATTTCACCAAGATTTTACCATAAGAAAAGGGACATCATTAAAAGATCAATCGATGGCTATCAATCGAATATCCACTCTTATTCTAAAAGTATCATATGTAAACATGGCATTGATTTTGATTTTTTTTTGAAGAGATTGATTTTATGATTTTACTCTTGCAAAAAATGAAGTGATTTCTATTTTGAGAAATCTTTACACAAAATGTGATTTGCATTTTTGTCCCAAAATGGGAAAAGGAAAGAATTTGATTAAAAATGTAATCTCAATTTTTGTGCCCCACTATATAATCACAACTTGCAAGATTTTTTTTTTAATTCGATTTCGAGCCCATAACTAGAAATTTAAACAAAACGATGTGTTCAACAGGGCCCAATCAAAGTGTTTGAAACTTGCATTCAATGTTCACTTGTCAAAAGTGATTGCCAATTTTTTTCAATTACAAGCCTACAGCACTGAGGGCAATCGATTGATATTCGCAAATTTCAAAATGAAAGTTCAATACAAAATAAGCAAATAGAAATGAAAATGATACTTACAATGGGCACCGACCTTTGTCTCTATTTTTTTTTCAATTATATAGACATGCACATGGGATATGGTTCGATTTCTACTTTATACGGCTCAAAATGGAGCCATAGGATCACCGGACCAAACCATCAAGCTTATGGCTAGGTCGTGTTACCCATGACTCCGGCATCGTCAAAGAACTGACCCGTGTCGCATGATTGCAAACCAGGATAGGGACCTCTGACATTAAGAAAGAAATTTCAAGGTTGACATGTGCGACTCGTACTACATGATTGTAGTTGGAGTGGTATCCACCTCAACACCATCCTAAGTGATCCTATGGGGCCCAGGTCCGGCGGCAAGTCGTGTTTGCTAGAGTGTAGTGGAATGCAAAGGATATATGCACAACAATTTATAGGCAAACAACACTCCGTACATAAAAAATAAACCATACATTCCTACACATCCCTACAAGACAAAGGTAAGCGAAGACTTCCCCTTATACCTCCCATTCTGCAATATATATATATATTAGTGTTAGGGGCGTATCTGGAATCCCCGCTACCAAATAAAAATATTTTTGAACAAAATTAATTTTGACCTAAGTCCTCTAAGGTTTAAAACCAAGTAGGTTTAGGGGTATTGCCTAAATGACGGACCTAAGGTGCATGATTAGGTGTGAGCTCTCCCAAGCCCATACCTCACATGACATTAGGGTATTCTTAAAAATTTTGCAAAAATGAGTCGCCACTAGCCTATTGGGGTCGGCCAGAAACCAAATAAGATATGTGAGTGTACCTCACTTCCTACGTAATCAGAGAATCTAGGGTCGGGAACTTGATTACACTAATTGACTAATTAGTGCCATTTTGGTACCTAATCTTATTCATTTTAAGAGAAAATTTTTTTGTCAGGCAATTTGGGTTGATTTTACACCTATCCACTAACATGTGAGGTGATCATGCGAGTGTGCAATCATTAAAGTAACAACTTGCAACCAAAATCATAATTGCAGTAAACTTTAGTACGTGCAATCAAACATAATTAAGTATGCAAATTAAACATGCAATATAATCGAGATGTAAGAAAATAAAGTTCTAATTACGCTAAAAAGGCAAGACATGGCAATTCCTAACCAAACCTTACATTTTTTAATTTTCAAAGTTTTTAATTTTTAAATTAATTTTAATTTTTTAAATAATTTCTAATTTTTAAAAAGAAAATTTAATTTAAAAAATGGGGCAAACCTGGGTCGGGTCGGTTTGACCTGACCTGGGTTCAACCTAGTCAGGGGAGGGCCAAATTTGGCAGGCCCTAATAGGACTGGGCTTGAACATTGAGCCCAATCCAGCTAAAAAATGAGCCCACCTAAAAAAGAAACCTGAGTAAAATATGCCCGGCCCAACACAAGAGAAGAAACTAATATTAAACCGGTCTAAAGACCTTGCTTTGGCCCAAATGTGACCTACTTGAAAATCAAAACCCTACCCGATTCGCGACCCATGCCCGACCTAGTTTTTGGCTGAAACCCTACCCCGCCGCAACCCGATGGATATCTTTCTCTTTGCTTGCGGCTAAGGCGTCGATGGGCGGATGTACAATGACTATGGGCTTGGCGGCGGCGGCAGCAATGACGGCCTTGATGACAAGTGATAGCACGGTAAGGAGGCTCAGCGGCCGACTCGAGCGGCTTGGTGGCGGAATAGCGGTGGCGGGCGACAGCGAAGCAGTGTGTAGTAGCGAAACAGCAGCAGCAAGTGTCACGACCCGAACCCCGGGCACATGCACATCCCTCAATGGTCGATTTTAAAATTTGCAACATCCCAGGAACTGTTGCCGACCCACTTATTATTTTGCACATGCGGAAATGTAAAACAATCTCCATACCACAAAACAATGGGATAGAAATATAGTATATTATTTTTAATAAGCCACGCCTACAACATCACAAAGTACTTATACATATAGACCGGTTTAACACCCCGAAGTCGATACAAAAGTGAAGCATTCGATTTCCTATAACTAAGCTTCTACCTATAAGACGGGGTTTGCTACTACAGTACCGTACTTCTCAATTATCTCGGGGGTGAGTTGTCACCCTACATCCAGTCTTGACGGAAAACCAATCATCACTTGGAAGGAGATAGTGAGAATCCTATTCATCCTTTACTGCTACCGACTGTACACGATCCGGCCTTCTTCCATTTAGGGACCTGAAAAATGTTAGCCCTCTAAGGGATGAGATCACATCTCAGCGAGTAAATCCCCTAAATCCAGAGTAGGAGAAGGGTACATCATGCATGCAATCTAAACACAATTCTTACCACTCTTTTAATACCAGTAAGTCCCTGTATATTAGCATCAAATAAAATATTCCTAACAGTATCAAATTCACACATCACAAGAACACTTTAACATGAGCATAAGCAAGAGCGTGAATATCCATGTAAGCATACAGGCCACAGTCAATGCAACAGATAACAGTCTTCCGGCAAAACCGGGCATCTCATATGTCACAAATAATGTCAATGCTCAGATAACAGTCTTCCGGCATAACCGGGCATCGCCTCACACCGTTGAGCGCGGCAATGTCTACATCTAGACGGCATTCCAATTCCGATGCTCCAGCCTCCACTGCGACCGGCATCCGTTGACGTGGGGCATTCCCGAAGGAGCATCGCCCGGCCCCAAAGGCTCGTGGCGGAATCTTATGTCGTGAATGCATATGATCAATGTCACATTTTAATAATCAATTATATACAGCATCCACAGCATCAATTGAGCACTTTCATAGCAAGAATTCTTCAAAACAAGCATATATTCTTATTCATCCAAATTGGCAGAGAACTGCCCAATAACGCTCTTCCAATTTCGAAGTCAGAAACTCATCCATACGATATCGAAAAATTCTCAAATTTGGACACGTGCTAGAAAACATATAAAAAAACATTTTATGAAGACACCAAGATCCAGATCCCTCTGAATTCGGCCCAGAAATTGTTTCTATCCAGCACTAAAATCGGGTCCAGATCCAGAGAGCCTAACTTATTGAAATCAGTTCGCTTTTGAATCGAAATCTTGTCCGTTTGACTTGAAATTTAATTATGTTAAACTAAAAGTTATAACGAACAACTTTCATGAAGGAACCGATTGAAAATTCAACCTCTAAAGATCATTAATAGCCCTCGGCATCATAACAGGTCACGGGTTACAAAACTGTCCGAATTACTGTTCCGAAGATGACATCATTAAAATCGTCATCTTTTTAATTTCTAAAAATTAAGAGAAAAATATATGTTACTATTTAAGATGTCCAAAACATTTCTTCAGAACAAAATTTCTTCAAAATCGAAACACACAGTTGTCTACAAAATTAGTAACACACACACGTCCTGAAAACTATTTCAGAAACCAGCTACTGTTCTAGTCCGAATCTTCCTCCACGACCTTTGTTTTGCTTTCTAAACCTTATCTAAGCTTTTCTATGTCTATCCTAACATCTCTAACCAACATCCCTCCATATCTAACGTCATCTACATATTTTTAACTTGTACGAATCCCTAATAGAGGTACTCAACCCCTAGTCCAGATTTAGAAGACAACTCATCTAATCACCGCTAACGGCGGCTCTCGTTGGTGGTTGGGTAGCACACAGAGAACAGCCTTGGTCCTTTGGTTTGTCGTTCAAGAGGGAGCAAAAATGGAAGTAGCACGTTCAAGGGAAAAGAAAACAATGGCTTGTACGTTGAAAAAGACAAGGAAGAAGAATAAACTAAGAGGAAGAAAGGGAAAGATGGAAGTTGTCGTGTAAAATACAGCAGACAAACTTACAGCAGAAGACTTCTATGCGTGAGAAAAAGAGTGGGGAAGGAGAGTGAAAGTTGCCGGGAAGTTTCATTGAAGTTTTCTTCAGCCTTTGGCCTAATTTTCCATGGAAACTTTGGCCACCCATCACCCTCATAGGCCCCACAAAGTTTCCAACCTTGTCTCTTCTAAATGGGATGAAAGAAAAGGTTGAAGTCCATGTGCATTGCTGAATCCGAATTTTGGAGTGGATTCTCGTAGCTTTTTCCCATGGAGGTTGAGTCATTTCCCCATCAAGTGGTCCCCCTAACTTTTCCAAGTCAATTTCCATTAAATACTAAGGAAATTGAGGTGAAGTTGTAGGAGAGAGGGATTCCTACGAATTTCCTTTTTGAGGAGACCTCTCTTCTTTATTTCATTACCAATCTAACATTTAATTCAATAGGGTCAAGTCCCTTAGTAACAACTCATAATATCTCTTAAATTGTTTCACATTAAAGGTCTTAAAATCCTACTTAAAATGTGGTAATTCCCTTGCTCTTTTTAATTTGCTAATCTTGCACATTTCATGAACAATTCCCATCATAAATAAATTTTTTGAGAAGACGTAATAATGTCCTTGGGATGAATTGTGACACGTGACAATTCTTAATTTCTGTAATCGACATCATTTCCTCGGTTAATTTCAGTCAAAATGTGATTTTAGCGCAACTTAAACTATCGGTTAGTTTTTGGGAATTTTGGTGCACTAACCCGTGGTCGATTATTCCCGAGCCACAATGTACATCTTCGACGCATTAATGACTCTCGATTGTCGTGAAAAATCTCGAGATTTCAATTCCGAGCACAAGGTACCAAAACAATAGAAAAATCGGTTTAGTATCGATTGATGAGAATTCTGTAATTAGTTGGAATCACCCAAGCTTAATTTTATTTCTATCGAATCGACCTATTTCCGATTTCGATAGATTTTTGATTTCGTGCCGAAATGATCCTTGTAGACTAACACGGTCGAGCGTCGATTCCGGTCGAATTCTCAAGTTTGTTGCATCAAAATCCTTTAATAACTTTCCCGATTAGTTAAGTTATCTCATGAGTGATCAGCTCAGAGAATAGCGCTATAACCACGTCGACGAAAAGCCCGAATTATTTAATTGAAAACAGAAGCGAAAAATCAGACCGTCACAATTCTTCCCCTCTTATAAAAATTTCGTCCTTGAAATTTAAGTCGTTACATCTTTCAAATCAAAAAGATAAGGGTATTGCTCTTTCATGGCATCTTCTCTTTCCCAGGTTGCTCCTTCTGTGCCGTGATGTTGCCAAACCACTTTGACCAACGGAATCGTCTTGGTACGTGGGACCTGCTCTTTTCGATCCACAATTTGAATTGGTCTCTCCTCGTACAATACCCTTTCATCCACGTCCAATTCTTCAAAATTCAGTACGTGGGTTGGGTCAGGCTCATACTTCCTTAGCATCGATACGTGAAAGACATTATGAACTTGAGCAAGTCTTGGTGGCAACGCAAGGCGATATGCCAAAGTCCCTATTCTTTCCAAAATTTCAAAGGGACCTACGTACCTTGGACTTAATTTTCCTTTCTTGCCGAAGCGTGAAGTACCCCTCATTGGCGACACCTTCAGGAAGACGTGCTCACCAACTTGGAATTCTAATGGCCTTCGCCGCTTGTTAGCATAGCTTTTCTGACGACTTTGGGCAGTCTTTAATCTCATTTCGATGGCGTGAATCGCATCTCCGATTTGTTGGACTAATTCTGGGCCTGTGATCTTTCGTTCTCCTACTTCATCCCAACACACTGGCGTTCTACACGCTCGGCCATACAACGCTTCAAAAGGAGCCATCTGAATGCTCTGTTGATAACTGTTATTGTAGGCGAACTCAACAAGATGAAGTTGTTCTTCCCAACTTCCTTTAAAGTCCAGTACACAAGCTCATAGCATATCTTCGAGGATTTGAATGGTCCTTTTAGATTGACCATCTGTCTGAGGATGATAAGCTATACTATATTGCAGCTTCGTTCCTAAAGCGGCCTGTAAACTTTTCCAAAATGCAGCTGTAAATCTCGGGTCTCGATCTGAGGTGATCATCACTGGTACACCATGTAGGCGAACAATCTGACGGACGTATAGCTCTGCAAGCCGGTCTAAATTGAGATCTTTCCGTACTGCAATGAAATGAGCTGACTTGGTCAGTCTGTCGACTACTATCCAAATGGAATCATTACCTCTTTGACTCCTCGGTAAGCCTGTCACAAAATCCATTGTGATGTGCTCCCACTTCCACTCAGGAATTTCGAGAGGTTGTAAAAGTCCTCCTGGCTTGCAGTGCTGAGCCTTAACTTGCTGACACGTCAAACATTTGGTGACATGCTTCGCTATGTCCGTTTTCATACCAGACCACCAATAGTGTTGCCGCAAATTCTGATACATTTTCGTACTGCCAGGATGTATACTGTAACTACAACGGTGTGCTTCTGACAAGATTTCTTCTTTAAGTTCTGCATCATCGGGTACGCACAATCGTCCTTTGAATCTCAATGTTCCGTCTTCTGAAATTTGAAAATCTGGTTTTCTCTTTCCTACCTCCTCCTGTACAATCTTCTGGATTTCTGGGTCGGTCCATTGGAGTGTTTTAATTCTCATTTGAAGTTCCGATTCAATTTTTAGGGTAGCCATAAGATTCAAAAGGTGGCCTACCTCAAACTTGAAGTCCGAATCTCTAATCTTCTCAATTAAAGCCCACTCCTTGAGCACCATTTGTGCTACTGAAGATTTCCGACTTAGAGCATCTGCGACTTTGTTAGCTTTACCAGGGTGATATAAAATATCACAGTCATAATCCTTCAGAAGTTCCATCCAACGACACTGTCTCATGTTTAGTTCCTTCTGAGAAAATAAATACTTGAGACTTTGATGGTCTGTATAGATCTGGAATCTTTCTCCACACAAATAGTGTCTCCAAATCTTCAGAGCGAAGACGATTGCTGCAAGTTCTAAGTCATGCGTCGGGTAATTCAATTCATGAGGTCTCAATTGACGAGACGCGTATGCAACAACTCTGCCATGTTGCATCAACACACAACCCAATCCCCTAAATGACGCAACCAGAGGGTATGGTCAGCACAGGCGCGGTGGTTAGCTTTTGCTTGAGTTGCTGAAAACTATCTTCGCACTTGTCTGTCCATACGAACTTCTCTTCCTTCTTCAGTAGGCGGGTCAACGGCGAAGCTAATCTCGAGAATCCTTCTACAAACCGTACGTAGTATCCCGCTAACCCCAGAAAACTTCGACACATCACCGTAGTCGGTCTTGGCCAATTCATTCTTGCTTCTATCTTGCTTGGATCTACGAGAGATTCCTTCTTTTGAAATCACGTGTCCGAGAAAAGCAACACGAGTCAACCAGAACTCGCACTTGCTAAACTTGGCATACAACTCGTGAGTTCTTAGAGTCTGGAGCACCGTTCTCAAATGTCTTTCATGCTCCTCTACACTTTTAGAGTACACCAGGATATCATCGATGAACACGATCACGAATTGATCCAAATATTCCTTGAAAACTCAGTTCATCAAATCCATGAAAGCAGCTGGGGCGTTCGTCAATCCGAACGGCATTATCGTAAATTCATAATGGCCGTACCGGGTACGAAATGCTGTCTTAGAGATGTCCTCCTTCCTAATCCTCAGCTGATGATATCCCGTCCTCAGGTCGATTTTAGAAAATATCGACGCTCCTTGCAACTGGTCAAATAGATCATCTATTCTTGGCAACGGATATTTATTCTTAATGGTCACCTGATTAAGTTGTCTGTAGTCGATGCACAGACGTAACGAACCGTCTTTCTTTTTCACAAACAGAACTGGAGCTCCCCAAGGTGGTGCACTGGGGCGTATGAATCCCTTATCCAACAATTCCTGTAGTTGCACCTTCAGTTCTTTTAACTCTGATAATGCCATTCGATAAGGAGCTTTAGAGATTGGTTCCGTCCCTGGGGCTAATTCAATCACAAATTCTACCTCCCTTTCTGGCGGTAAACCTGGCAATTCTTTCGGGAACATGTCTGGAAATTCTTGTACTACTGCAATATCTTCAACTTTCAACTCCTCGACTGTCGTGTCAATGACATTTGCCAGATAACTAGGACAACCCTTGTCTAACAATCGGGTTGCCTCGAGTGATGAGATTAGGGCAATCGAAAGTCCTCCTCGACTTCCACTAAACTCAAAACTTTCACTCTCTTTGGATTGAAGATCGCTTTACGATAGCAGTCCATCTTGGCTCGTTGCTTGGTGAGCCGAGTCCATGCCAATTATTACATCAAAATCATACATGGCTAGAACTATCGGGTCTATTCTCCCTCTTGCTCACCAATTACCAACTTACAATCTGGACAACCCATCGTAGACAGTATTCTATCTTTTAATGGGGTCGATATACTAACAGCTGATTCCAACAATTTAGGATTTAATCCTATTAACTTAATGAATCGATCAGCTATAAATGAATGAGTTGCACCAGGATCAAATAAAGTGTATGCTGGATGATCATTCAGGGAAACCATACCTGTGATCACGTTCGGTGCATCCTTGGCCTGACCTCTGGTGATGGCATATGTCCTTCCGCGTGCTGGAGGTCTAACTGGTTCACCCTGTTGCGCGTTTGGGGGTACATATCCCCTATTCTGACCTATCGGTGGTGGAGGTGGTAGCTGTTGTCCAAGCAATCGTCTGGGACAATCTTTGACCTGGTGGCCTTGTTGGCCACATCCATAACGGGCTCCTGTCCTAGTATGGCATGGTGCAGATCCGTGTTGTTTTCCACAGAAACGACAGGCTCCATTATTGCTGGGTGCTGACTTACCCACTCCACCTTTCCTATTTGGTGGAACGGGATACCTTCTTCCAACCATGGGCTTCTTCCCAAACCTGATGCTATTTCTATGTGCATTAAACCTTGACCCTGACGCAGCAGCTTGTTCATTCAGATCCCTTTCTATCAGTTGCGCTCGTCGATAGATTTCCCGATAGTCATGCAAGTCAAAAGGCACTAGTGGTTGCTTCAATTCCAATCGAAGACCATTTTTGAACCTTCGAGCCTTTTCTTCAGGATCTTCTATAAGCCTTGGAGCATATTGAGAAAGCTCTGCAAATTTGACCTCGTATTGGTCAACAGTCATTGATCCCTGGCGAAGACGTTGGAATTCTTCCATTTTCTGTTCTCTGGCGTTTTTCGAGAAGTACTGTTCATTGAATGCCCTAAGAAAGGCATCCCATGTTGGAACTACTCCTTCTGGAAATATGGTCTCTTGAATAGCTGTCCACCAGATACTGGCATTATCCTGCAATTGATAAACTGCCAAGGATACTTTCTCTTCTTCATTACACCTTAAAAGTGCAAATGTTTTCCCTAAATCTCGAACCCAGCGAGAGGCAGTTTCTAGATCTCCTGTACCTGAGAACTTAAGCGGTTTCAACTTTAAAAACGGTTCTACTAGTTGGTGTATAGGTCTATCTGCAACTACATTCCCCGGTGGAACCTCAGTGGGTGGAACAACAGGTGGAGCAGTAGGTGCAGCAGCAATAGCAGCATTGGCAGCTGCAGTAGCAGCGTCTGTAGCGGCGGCAATAATGGCAGCTGCTTGATTTTGAGCCTGCTGTCCGATCAAATCTCTCATTGCTTCTAGTGCCTGCATGATCCCTATAGTTCCCGGATCACCAGGTGCTGCTACCCCAGCACCAACCGGTGGAACCGGTTGCGGTGCTACATCACTAGCACTGGCCTGAGCCAGCGCTTTACCCCTATTACCTCGGGCACCGCCTCTAGTTGGCGTTTTAGCTCGAGTAATTAGTCTGATCGTCCTTTTCCTAGACGTTCTCTGATCTTGCTCACTCATGGTGCAGATTCTTTATAGATACGTGCTTCCAATTCTAACACTCAATTAGAGTTTGAGTAAGCTCACAAACAAACTATCAATCAGCTACCACTCACATGCATTAGCATATTAACAGTCTTTCCCACTAACTATCCCATGACTCATCGCACCTTATCACTCCAAACACTAACCTTGCTCTGATACCATTCAAACGGGGATGTCACGACCCGAACCCCGGGCACATGCACATCCCTCAATGGTCGATTTTAAAATTTGCAACATCCCAGGAACTGTTGCCGACCCACTTATTATTTTGCACATGCGGAAACGTAAAACAATCTCCATACCACAAAACAATGGGATAGAAATATAGTATATTATTTTTAATAAGCCACACGTACAACATCACAGTACTTATACATATAGACCAGTTTAACACCCCGAAGTCGATACAAAAGTGAAGCATTCGATTTCCTATAACTAAGCTTCTACCTATAAGGTAAGGGTTTGCTACTCTGATGCACCGTACTTCTCAATACCTCGGGGGTGAGCTGTCACCCTACATCCAGTCTTGACGGAAAACCCGTCATCACTTGGAAGGAGATAGCAAGAGTCCTATTCCTCCTTTACTGCGACCGACTGTACACGATCCGGCCTTCCTCCATTTAGGGACCTGAAAAATGTTAGCCCTCTAAGGGATGAGATCACATCTCAGTGAGTAAATCCCCTAAATCCAGAGTAGGAGAAGGGTACATCATGCATGTAATCTAAGCACAATTCTTACCACTCTTTTAATACCAGCAAGTCCCTGTATATTAGCATCAAATAAAATATTCCTAACAGTATCAAATTCACACATCACAAGAACACTTTAACATGAGCATAAGCAATGGCGTGAATATCCATGTAAGCATACATGCCACAATCAATACAACAGATAACAGTCTTCCGGCAAAACCGGGCATCTCATATGTCACAAATGATGTCAATGCTCAGATAACAGTCTTCCGGCATAACCGGGCATCGCCTCACACCGTTGAGCGCGGCAACGTCTACATCTAGACGGCATTCCAATTCCGATGCTCCAGCCTCCCCTGCGACCGGCATCCGTTGACGTGGGGCATTCCCGAAGGAGCATCGCCCGGCCCCAAAGGCTCGTGGCGGAATCTTATGTCGTGAATGCATATGATCAATGTCACATTTTAATAATCAATTATATACAGCATCCACAGCATCAATTGAGCACTTTCATAGCAAGAATTCTTCAAAACAAGCATATATTCTTATTCATCCAAATTGGCAGAGAACTGCCCAATAACGCTCTTCCAATTTCGAAGTCAGAAACTCATCCATACGATATCGAAAAATTCTCAAATTTGGACACGTGCTAGAAAACATATAAAAAAACATTTTATGAAGACACCAAGATCCAGATCCCTCTGAATTCGGCCCAGAAATTGTTTCTATCCAGCACTAAAATCGGGTCCAGATCCAGAGAGCCTAACTTATTGAAATCAGTTCGCTTTTGAATCGAAATCTTGTCCGTTTGACTTGAAATTTAATTATGTTAAACTAAAAGTTATAACGAACAACTTTCATGAAGGAACCGATTGAAAATTCAACCTCTAAAGATCATTAATAGCCCTCGGCATCATAACAGGTCACGGGTTACAAAACTGTCCGAATTACTGTTCCGAAGATGACATCATTAAAATCGTCATCTTTTTAATTTCTAAAAATTAAAGAAAAATATATGTTACTATTTAAGATGTCCAAAACATTTCTTCAGAACAAAATTTCTTCAAAATCGCAACACACAGTTGTCTACAAAATTAGTAACACACACACGTCCTGAAAACTATTTCAGAAACCAGCTACTATTCTAGTCCGAATCTTCCTCCACGACCTTTGTTTTGCTTTCTAAACCTTATCTAAGCTTTTCTATGTCTATCCTAACATCTCTAACCAACATCCCTCCATATCTAACGTCATCTACATATTTTTAACTTGTACGAATCCCTAATAGAGGTACTCAACCCCTAGTCCAGATTTAGAAGACAACTCATCTAATCACCGCTAACGGCGGCTCTCGTTGGTGGTTGGGCAGCACACAGAGAACAGCCTTGGTCCTTTGGTTTGTCGTTCAAGAGGGAGCAAAAATGGAAGTAGCACGTTCAAGGGAAAAGAAAACAATGGCTTGTACGTTGAAAAAGACAAGGAAGAAGAATAAACTAAGAGGAAGAAAGGGAAAGATGGAAGTTGTCGTGTAAAATACAGCAGACAAACTTACAGCAGAAGACTTCTATGCGTGAGAAAAAGAGTGGAGAAGGAGAGTGAAAGTTGCCGGGAAGTTTCATTGAAGTTTCCTTCAGCCTTTGGCCTAATTTTCCATGGAAACTTTGGCCACCCATCACCCTCATAGGCCCCACAAAGTTTCCAACCTTGTCTCTTCTAAATGGGATGAAAGAAAAGGTTGAAGTCCATGTGCACTGCTGAATCCGAATTTTGGAGTGGATTCTCGTAGCTTTTTCCCATGGAGGTTGAGTCCTTTCCCCATCAAGTGGTCCCCCTAACTTTTCCAAGTCAATTTCCATTAAATACTAAGGAAATTGAGGTGAAGTTGTAGGAGAGAGGGATTCCTACGAATTTCCTTTTTGAGGAGACCTCTCTTCTTTATTTAATTACCAATCTAACATTTAATTCAATAGGGTCAAGTCCCTTAGTAACAACTCATAATATCTCTTAAATTGTTTCACATTAAAGGTCTTAAAATCCTACTTAAAATGTGGCAATTCCCTTGCTCTTTTTAATTTGCTAATCTTGCACATTTCATGAACAATTCCCATCATAAATAAATTTTTTTGAGAAGACGTAATAATGTCCTTGGGATGAATTGTGACACGTGACAATTCTTAATTTCTGTAATCGACATCATTTCCTCGGTTAATTTCAGTCAAAATGTGATTTTAGCGCAACTTAAACTATCGGTTAGTTTTTGGGAATTTTTGGTGCACTAACCCGTGGTCGATTATTCCCGAGCCACAATGTACATCTTCGACGCATTAATGACTCTCGATTGTCGTGAAAAATCTCAAGATTTCAATTCCGAGCACAAGGTACCAAAACAATAGAAAAATCGGTTTAGTATCGATTGATGAGAATTCTGTAATTAGTTGGAATCACCCAAGCTTAATTTTATTTCTATCGAATCGACCTATTTCCGATTTCTGATAGATTTTTGATTGTGCCGAAATGATCCTTGTAGACTAACACAGTCGAGCAGTCGATTCCTGGTCGAATTCTCAAGTCTGTTGCATCAAAATCCTTTAATAACTTTCCCGATTAGTTAAGTTATCTCATGAGTAATCAGCTCAGAGAATAGCGCTATAACCACGTCGACGAAAAGCCCAAATTATTTAATTGAAAACAAAAGCGAAAAATCAGACCGTCACAGCAAGCGACAGCAGGGGAAGCAGCACGGCGGTGGTTGACGGCGTGCCTCGATGAGGCAACAACAACCCTGTGCGGTGGATCTCGTGGTGGGTCAAGGCTAGTGCTACGACAAGGATGACTTGGCATGGCAAGGACCCCAACATGGTGACAGTCGTCGAGGATGGCGGTTGTTGGAGAGGTGTGGTCGGTGGCGGCACAGGCAACCCTTCCGGTTAGGGCTGCGACAGCACCACCTCGACTGGGCGAGCAGGGGTAACCCTTGACCTCTGAGGTTAGGGGTTGCCGGTGGCAACGACAGTGCTGGAGACTCCCATTTTCCTCTCCAGTCGTCGCTCTCCCTCTTTGGTTTCTCTCTTCTGCTTTTCTCGTTTTTACCATGCTGTCTTTCTCCTCCTCGTTCTCCCGTTCGCTTTTTCTGGTTTTTCTGTTCTCTCCTCTCTCCTTTCTCTAAGGTTTCACATGCGAAGATGGGCCCAGGAGGAAGAGCTAGGGCGCGGGTCGGGCCAAGGCCAGATCAGGCCCAACCCAATCCCTCTTAAGCATTTTTTTTTGCTTTTTTGTTGTTTTTTGTTTATTTTTTAAATTTAATTAAAAATAATTTTTAACTTTCTTTTATATGCAGTTGAAAATTAGGTGTCAACAAGCCTCGACCAACTCAAGCTTGCCTAGATCAATTGAGCCTCGAGCTTGTAGACTTAGGTCATGGCTGGTCACTAGGTTGTTGGCTATCATTGTGGCACAAGATTGATGAATGATGAAGGAGAAAGGAAAAGAAAGAAAAGAAAAAAGAAAGAAAATTAATACTTTTTTATTTAAAAAATTCAAAAATATATATTTTAAAAAAATATTTTTTAAACAAACGTTTTATTAACCAAGGACCCAAAGACTAGGAAAATATTTGGGATAATTTTTCCCAGCTCATTCAAAGGGGAAATCATTTTTCTAAACTTAAACTTTTGTAGGAGAGCCTGTTTTTCTGTTGACTTGTTTTTCTAAGTGAAGCAAACACCAAAAAATGTGAAAAATGTGAAAAATATATTCGTGAAAAATAATTTTCGGGAAATAAATGCACCCTACAAGAATAAGTTTCAGTCGGAAGATTATAATGTAGTAAGATTCATGCATGGTAATAAAAAATCAAGCTAGGGATGAGCTATAATTATTAGGGGAAGACCCTCAACATTTTGAAAGGCTAGAGGCATTCCAATATTACAAACTTAACTCGGTTTGTCTAGTGAAACAGCAAAGAAAACTCGAAGGCGGATGTAGAAGCACAGGTACATAGAAACGATTATAGATTCTCTTGAGAGAGCGTTGGCTACCATTATTGATCTTCATTGTATCTGCCAGATTATAAGGGGCATGCCGGACGAGACCCTAGCGCAACAAATATGCAATGGAGACAAATATAATGAGTTAGCGAGAGCTATTTGAATGCTTCGAGCGTGACATGGAGAATGCGACAAACTTCAAATGTAGGTATCCCATTGAAGCTTAATTTCCGTACCTCGGAGGCTAAGGTCGAAAGTAGGGGTGCAAGTTCATGACAAAAGCTGCTTACCATACATTCTAGCATTCCGATCCAACGTAGGGGCATCATGTTCAGGGTGATTCTTTTCAGAAATTTGGAAAGGGATAGCTCCTTAAATTAATGTATGCTATGAGAAAATTACTGGGTTAAGTAAATGGATCCCAATAATCTGATGCTTGAACAAGTGATGTACCAACACTCAATAGAGTCAATACATCGGCAATGGCTGTATCACAATGGAAGCCTTCAATTGATATTCAATATAACTTTCATATCTCTAGTATAGAAGATTGAACTCATTTGTTCATCGAGTATAACTAGAATGGGAGTTTATGGCAAAGTATCCTCTCACATAGAATGGTAATTGGCATTCTTCAAGAGGATGGGATTTTGAACTTCATCTGATGATAAGAGCCACCAAGGGCAAGAAATTGGAAGCATGGCTCCTCAAGGTATCCTTCTTAGCAACCATGTATTGTATTTGGATGAAGTGAAACCATAGATGTTTACAAAATAAGTCAATTTAGAGGCATCTTCTTTTTGGCTAGGACACGTAAAATTGTAAGAAGTAAGGCTTCACCTATCTAAATTGTAGACCCTCCGTGGCAAATATTTGTTGGCAACTATTTGGAGGCTTCCTACCTCCCTATTCTCGCATCATTAGTTGTGTTTGTAATGCCGGGGTATGCTCTAAGCTTCTATACTACATATGATTAATGGCATTTACATGTTTATATATATAAATATATATATATATATATATATATATATATATATATATATAATAGTCTCAATACAACACGTCCACAACATGAGTCCACTTGCTTCCCCGTTTTCCTTTCTAAATCTTCCAAAAAACTACTACTCTCTTAGCTCCCGAAATGAGATAACATTACTAGAAGAAACCGATAAGCGATGGGCAAAAGCTTACTAAAATGTCAAAGCTAGTCCTAAACTCTCATTATAGATGACTTTAGATCGTCTGACTGTGGTTGGTGAGGTTTTCATGAAACTTGCTGCCAAAAACATTGAGATGATAAGGAGATTGATAGAATTAATCTAATTAAGCACTGTGACAACTAGCTAAAAAGTCACCTCAATTGATCAAAGAACTAAGAAGACACAACTGCAACAAATTTATTATTGATATCGCAAGAGAAAGTTCAACCACAAAGCAAATGGATAATCTTTGCCTCGAGCTATACTATTATCAAAGAATCGAACATATCGCTTTCAATTCTTCAAGTATGATCACCGAACAGCAAAGAAGGGTTTTTGAACAAAGGATAGCCCACAAGGGTTGAGGTGAGTTAGACAATTGGTTTCAAGGGAGGGCTTCAATTCTTTGGGCCCTAATGATTCAATTTGCTAATTCATGGGCCTCACAATAATAGTAGACAACTTGGATTTTACAAGAGAAGGGCCTGGTGAGATTTGCATTCCGCAATAAAGGGCTCGCAAATCCCACGCTAGTTGATTAGCATCCTAGAGAAAAGCCTAACAAAGATGGAGCACCTACAACATGCAAGTATAGCTTTAACAACACTGAAGCCCAACTAATTTCACAATCGAAGAAATGTGTAGTCAAGTGGGTTAGTTAATGAATTTGATTATTTTGTCTTAGACAAGAGTAGTATCGAGCCTTATAGAAGCATAATAATGTACAAATGTGCCAATTTACAATGGATTGATGTATGATTTAGCCTCAAGTAGTAACACAATCTTAGAAGAATCATAACAACTATGATGGATAACACATGTAGAGTCTTCTTTAAAATGCACACAACCCCTTTTGGAAAATAACATGTTATTCTCCAAATACATATATTTTTGCTTATGGTTTACAAAAAATCATGGTGGAAGGCTAAGCAATCTCACCATGAGACCATCCAAGAGGAAAGATCTCGCTTACACCGCCATTCACCGGGGGTATAGTTCCGTAAGCGACAAGTTATTGTTTGACAAAAGCTTAATCCTACTAGTGGATTGGTCTGATCCAGGCCCTTTCATTGGGATGCCCAGTCCCCTCGCTTTGCTCTGGACAAAGAAAGCTGGATGTCGGGGTGATGGTGGGGTAATGGAATTGCTACTGAGCATGAGAACTACAGTTGCCATGGTGGGTCTAATAGCCGGATCTTCCTGAATGCATAGTAAGCAAATATGTAGGCATCGAAGCACTTGATCTCTTGAATTTGAATCCACAATAGCTGGGTCCAGCACTTTCAAGGGCGTGCCGTCTCTCCACCGATTCCATGCCTGCATGAATAATTACAAAAAATCTTCACAAAATTGTTGCATTAATTCAATGACTCACAAGCAAGACGTCTGATTCTTGCCAAAAACCATATATGACTAAGGAATAGAACCATAAGTGTTTCTGTCAGCTGAATGACTAAGTTTTTATAAAGGAATTTCAATTTTAGTTGACCAAAATTACAAAAAGTGTATTGCCGGGGTAGCATAGCAAAACTTACATATCGAGCAAGATATTCACCCCCATCAAATTGGTCGTAGAAGCCATTCTTCTTGCCACAAATGATCTCTAGAAGCAGTATACCGAAACTATAAACATCGGATTTCACTGAGAACCGTCCATGCATGGCATATTCAGGAGACATGTAACCACTGCAAAACCAAACATTAGCCAAATGTATATTGAAAATTTAGATGTAGATCAATGAGCATCCTTAAATAGATAAAAGGAGCAAGTCTAGCATCCAATTACAAAGTCATCTATTCAAAATCTAAGACTTACAAAGTCCCCACAATTTTATTTGTGCTAGCCTGTGTTTGATCAACTCCAAAAATCCTTGCCATGCCAAAATCTGAAATCTTTGGGTTCATTTCACTGTCTAACAAGATATTGCCACATTTTAGATCACGATGGATGATCCGTAGACAAGATTCTTCATGTAGATAGAGCATTCCTCGGCGATCCCATATACTATTTTATAACGTAATGGCCAATTCAATTGATTGCTTTTTTGAGGATCTGCATTGTTGCACCAAAACTCATTATGTGCTAGCATGTGGCACCAATTCAAAAACTCAAGGCGGATATATTTTCTCTTATCGATCAAAGGTAGCTTAACAAAAGACTATAAATAGTTGAAAGGATAGAATATCTCTTAATTTCAAGTTTTCCATAGCTAGTGAAGGTTGGAACATTTCATTTCAAGCAAAGTACATAAGATAGTTAAAATACAACATACCAAATAAGAAGTAATCAAGGCTTTTATTCGGCACAAACTCGTAGGCAAGTAGCTTTTCATCTCCCTCCAAGCAAAATCCGAGTAGTCGTACAAGGTTTTTGTGTTGAAGCTTTGCAACTAATAGAACTTCATTTTTGAATTCGTCATCACCTTGTCTTGAACTTTGAGATAGCCTCTTCACCGCGATTTGTTGTCCATTAGGAAGTTTACCCTATATTGTTTTGAATTTATCATTTAATTCCTTATCACAACTTCTAAACAAGTAACAAATAAAATCTTTACATGTTTTCTTTTCTCTTCGGCGCCATTATGTTTAATTCATATGTAAAGCATTCTTGATTGTTTACCACTAATATGTAATACGTACCTGGAAAACTTCACCAAATCCACCTTCACCCAACTTGTTTTCAGGAGAGAAATCATTTGTCGAGATTGTATTGTAGCCAAGTCAAATTGCAAGGACTCCACGGTGGTAAGTTCATTTTCATCTGCATTACCAAAAATGCAGTGCTTGGGAACATTATCACAATTAAGAGTATTGGATTAGACTAGCATTGATGTCCCATTACCCCAGTGAAATCTTTCCCCTCTTGGTTAGTCATGTAGAAAAAAAATTAAATTATCATCATTACTGAAGGTAATGCTAGGTTTGTTAAGTGCAGTGTAGATGCTACCTATGCTTTGAGGGAATTGCTAAATGTTAGAAATTTTTTGAGGGCTCGTTATGTGATTGGTCATGTGGAATCTATATCCCTCTGGCATGACTCATGGCATCCTAATGGGATCTTGCTAGATGTATTTCCAAGGAGAGTAGTTTATGATTTTGCTCTTCTTTGAATTGCAAAAGCAGCTTATATTATTTGTGCTCTGAATGGAGAAGGCCCACTTCGAGGTCTGAAGACTTGATATCAATCTAGGCAATTGTTTGTGTAATTTGTCCAAAGTCTTCTTTACAAGACTAAGGTACCTACACTGCTGCCTCTTGTGACATTCTTACCTCTTCTTCAGCTTGGGAGATTGTGAGGAAAAGAGGCACAAGAGTTGAATGGTATCAGCTAATTTGATTTTCATCTAATTTGTTGAGGTTAAGATTCATATTTTGGTTGGCGATACAAGATAAGCTACCTATATTTCAAGGAACTGACATATAGTCTTCTAATCAAGGCCAATCTCTCTGTTTTTTGTGCCATGAAAGCATTGAGATAAGATCCCATTTGTTCTTTGGATGCAGCTTCTCTAAGCAAGTCTGGCAGAGTGCCCTTCAGCTTTGTTTTCCTAATGCAGCGGGCTATGAAAGGGAGAGATTTTCATTGGTATTTGGTGAAATTTTTGTGGAATTGCTGCATGTATTTCATCTAGAAGGCCAGAAATGAGCTGTTACATGCCCAAAGTATTCATCTTATTGGTGGCATTATGATTGCTTTTTAAGTTAAGTATAGTTTTGAAGGTTGAAAGAGCATGAAGAATTAGATTTTTGTCCTTGATCTTTTCTATTATATATGCTACATATATATCAAACATACTCTTAATTTGTATGATTAGTATATCTGATTCCTTAAGAAAAATAAAAAAATTAATAATTTTCTCATTTATATGACCTAGATAGTTTGCAGAAAAATAAGGGCAAATAGTTGATTTACCGCCTTTTACTTTGAAAACTTCATGCATCCTCTTTCCCTTTCTCCGAAGCATCCAACAAGTGAGAAAGAGAATTATCATAAAACCTCCAACAGAAATGGTAGTGGTGATGGTAATCACGGTAGATTTGTTGCTTTTTCCTGCACACGTACCATTACATATATGAGACCATCGCCAAACCAATTTTAAAACATTTTAGATGAAAACGTGTTTAATATTTATACATTCTAACACTTCATTTCACTAGGTGGGAATTAGACCTAAGACCAGCGCATGAAGATTGGCAATTTACCAAGCAAGAAGGTGCCTTAAAATACGGGCCAAAAGACAAACATAATGATGTACGCGTAAAGAGCAAATATTTAGAAGAAATTAAGCTTTAATCCATAACTGTCCATCTCTCAAAATTCCATTATTTTCCTTATTTCCTTGTGGGGATAAATTAAATCCTAACAGTGCACTCGCCTTCATAATCCTTTGCATAAAAAACTGAGGTAAGAAGGCCTTATATTCAAAATAAGAATTTAGCTGGACACTAAAAGTCGATCTCGATAAGGTAAGGCCTACGTACAGCAAGGGGACTAAATAGTTGCATTTGCTAAGTTCTTGTTTTGAACATAACCTTTTCATGATATCAGATAATGTAATCATAAATCTTTACATAAAATTTCAAAGTAATTTTTCTAATCAATTATTGCCAGAGACCACTAATATGGTAGTTCGTGTAATACATAGTTTAGAGTAAAGTTATTCACATTAGTGTGCTATATAAAATGGCTCAACATGACTGATCATCATGTTAGTAATTGATCGGAAATATTATATTGGTAAAATTGACATATTTAGATCTGATTTGACATCTAGTATTAATTAGGTAATTATCCTTCCCATCTGAGTGCACTATTTGTTTGTAGGAGATTAACCATTAATTGATTAAGAGCGACATTTAACCAATTGTTATTTAAAGTCTAATCTCGTGCGTGGATGTAGAACTGCTCAAAAAGGTAAAATGAACTTCCGTAAAATTCAGAAAACAGAAAAAAGGAAAAAAGGACACGAAAAATTTACATCACCAATCAAATCGAGAGGACAGAGAGAGAGAGAACGAGACTCAGGAAAGCCCCTAGAATCCATCCCAAAACTTGATATGGTGAACCATTGACAGCACTTCACATTTTATTTTTGTTAAAAAAAAGTTGAATCTGAGAATTTAAACTATTGAGTAGGATAACCAGTTTACCAAAAAATTAAATGGATCAGATATTTATTGTATAGAGGAAGAAAAATAATAAAATCAAAAAATTACTTTTAGGTCTGGTCTCGGGAGCCGGAGGACGCAGAAGCTGGGATGGCGGAGGCACCGGGGCCGCCATGGCCGATGCATTATAAAACGGGAACAGCTCGAACCTGACGCCGCAGACCAGAGTGAAACTCCTTCCACCTTGCTTATCCAGGGGGAGGTTCGAGATCATATCCCGAAGGCACCGGTAGCAGTCGGACGGCATCAAGTCCGGCGTGCACTGCGCGAGGGTGTACAGCTTCTGCAGGCTCGTCAAATTCGCCTCCTCGACCGCGAATTTCTTCCCCGACCCGCCATCGCGAGCCCTTGTGCTAATTTTATCCATGGTCTGTCCCAGGACTTGTACGAACCGGGTCGGATCAGTGACGTTCGTAGTGTTGGGCGTCTTGAAAGTAGGCTTCGTTTCGAAGGACGAGAAGAAAGACCTGTTGTCGTACCTCAACATGCACTCGTCGTACCAGATCGTGGCGACTCGCTGGAGGCCGCATCTTCGGAGGACATCACGCTTTCCAGTGGCCACACAGTCGCTGCACGTGGAGATGCTGACATCGCCGCGGCAGAGAAAGAGCCCATGGGCTTGGTCGGGACGGTCCTGGCCAGCGGTGGCGGTGGCAAAGCCGTTGGTGCTGGTCGTGGCGTTGGAGGAGAGGGAAGAGAGGACGGTGTTGAGGTTGGACTCGTAGGTGGAGTTGGGAGTGAAGAAACTAATGCGTGCGCAAAAATGCTTTAGATAAGTGGGGGCAGCTTCAGCACTGAAATTCTGGACGAAGACAAAGAAGAAGAAAGAGGAGAAGGAGAGGGAGAGGAAGATGGTGAAGCAAGAACTCATGATTTGCCAGGCTGATGAATTGATTGGGCTTGCACACGAGTACGGGCAGACGATTGTAGGAAGAAGAAGAGCATGTGGAGAATCAATTTGATGAACAACAATATCTTAGGATAAGTAATTGCAGCATGAACAGTACCAGGTCCAGAAAACCGTTATTTTCATGCGTTAGAATTCAGGGCAACAAAATAGAGTAAAGGCAACGAAATAAAGAGTAAAAGCAAGAAAGAAAAATCAAGACACAAGATTTATTTTGATTCATTTTTAAAGTAGGGCTAAATCTAGTAAAAGATTTCACTATAATTAATATATGCACATCTCTGTTACGACTCTCAATTATAAGAGAAATATTATATATACTTAGTACTTATTTATAGACTTAAACCCAAGCAATCAATAAAATATGAGCCACAAATTCTGAAAATTCTTTGGCGTGGGCACCGTACTACCCCTGCCAAGGTAGCCCCCTAGATCCCTATCCACGCACGATAGAGCAGGACCCTTGTATCTTCTTATTGATGGGAGTATCAACCACACCACACCATCATACTCTTAAATTAATATAAGGGGCACCATTACAAATCAAAATTTGAGCACATAATTTTGAGCATTATAAGTTTGAAATACTATTCCTCGCAACATATTTAGGAGTTCTGTAACATATAAATTGATATCTAAAATCGAGAAAGGCTGTTGTATTATATAATTTTTTGCTCTGTCAAATGGGGTTTTCGACAATTCAATACTACCCGGTCTGCGGTCGTTGACCAAGTCAAGACGTTACAGCGACAGGAGGGTTAGTTAGGTGGGCAGTGGAATCTCCACGGAATGAATGGACGGTGAGGATGGAAGACAGCATTTGTCTCGCACGAGGTCGTTGACCAAAGTCAATTGCGTTGAAGCGTTCTTATTTGGCTCTACGTGGAGACAGGAAGAGGAAAAGTCAAAACATGTATACCAATGATGTCGTTGGAATTGAAGCGTTCTTATTTGGCTCTACGTGGAGACAGGAAGATGGGATGGGAGGGATTTTGGTGGTGCTTATAGTTTTGAATTTTCCATCAAAATTACGGTAATAATAGCAATAATTTCGAATTTTGAAAATTGATTCGTATAATTTGATGCGACTGTCAAAGGAAAAGCCCAACCCCTTCAAAACGTTTCACGTGAGTGACGCATATTTATTTGGGAGACAAAATGCAATCAATTTGTAATACTCATCCAATATACTTAAGATGTTGCCCTAGTTAATCTATCGTATAGTAACTCTCACGGTCTTGTCTCTAGATGGCCGCTAAACTTGATTTGTTGTCAATTAGGCACGTTTAACATTGTAGTTTCCTTCTGACAAAAAACAATATCTTAGATTCCAACACTAAATAGTATCATTTCTTCAAAAGGCACCTCTTACAGATATTATCCATAAACACTATCACCTCCTGGGTGGGCAAGTCCATTTATTCCTACCTCAATTGTCATTCTACAAGTCTAGTGATGAAATTATCACATAAACATAATATACACATAGTTCATTCCGCAAGAGTGAACTCACAAGAGAGCTATTCGATCTGACGTTATATATATATATATATACACGTGTGCTAAGTTCATTGAATAATTTTGTTCAAATGAGCGTGACTCGCGTCATAGATTGAATTAGACGCAATTCTAGTAACGTTGCCGTGGGTTCACGAAAGCTGAATGATGTTGAGTGAATTTGGACTGTTTCGTCCTCAATCTCAAGTGGAGACTTGGAAAGATAAGTCAAGGATAATGATGTAGACGAAATTGGAGATTAGCAAGGGAGGGAGGGAGGGAGGGAGGGAGGGAGAGTGAGAGAGAGAGACATGGAAGACATTTATGCTACTTACAAATAACATAGTCAAATTTACATAAGTTTTCATCAATGTAATAAGGATGCTTGAAGAAAATGAATTCTCTACATTGAGTTCCATGTCATCAGAAACTGCTACATTAAATTATAAGACAAGTACATTGGAAGTCCTAAAACTTATTATAAAAGTGCAATTGAGTCATAAAATTTATTATGAAAGTACAACTAAGTCTTAAAATTTTCAAAAAGTACAATCAAGTTATAAAAATTGTCGTGAAAGTGCAAATGACTCCCACAACTTAAAAAAAAGTATAATCAAGTTCTAAAACTTTCAGAAAAATGGAATCAACGGAAGGATTTTATTGGACAAATTTGACAAGTCTTAGGATTTGATTATATTTTTTTGATGATTTTGGGACTCAATTACACTTGTATGACAAGTTTTAGGACTTAATTATATTTTCATAACAAGCTTTAGGACTTCCAATATACTTACTACTTAAAATATTTAGAATTGATTTGCAAACAAGAACATATTGGACTTTAATCCACTCGAAATATTTTGCTGAGTTGTTGGGTATTTGACTACCAATTTTGTTAGTTATTTAGTATTTTTGCCCTTCTCCATCATCTACACGTTTCTCAATTGACACTATATCTAAGTAACATTGGCATAATCAAAGTGCAATGTGTAGATGGTTTAATATTTTGTCTAGTCAAAAGTCTAAACCCCCCCCCCTTTTTTTAACTACAATAGATAATAGATCGATAAGCCCTATTTTTATCTCATGACCTCAATTATTTTTTTGATAAATTCATAAATATTTAGTCATTTCTAAGGAGATCAGTGATTTTTGCATTGAAAAATCCTAACATCATTGGATTTAATCTCTGCACTTAAATTGAAAGGCAATTGTGGGCTAAATTTGGAGACACCGATAGTTAGAAAAAAGACATCTCTAAAACACCAACTATCAAATGAAATCTACCTAAAGTTTTATAAGACAATGACAAATGTTCATTAAAAAATTAAATTGAAAACGTAATTTGCGAGGAGGAGGATGGTTCACACTCGCCGTTTGCAAGTGTGTGTAAGGGGAAGACTAGATCAAAAGATGGACCAACCATACAAGCAACAATAACTAAAGTTGATCTTCCAATGTGAATGGTGTTTATATGATGTAGAAGGGCTTGGTCAAATAAAGGTTTTCTAGAAAAAGGTTGTAAGAAATTTTCTAGTTTTATACTGGGGCCAGCATGAGTTGTAGTTATTGTTTGGTAAAATGGTGTTTATATGATGTAGAAGGTGCTTGGTCAAATAAAGGTTTTCTAGAAAAAGGTTGTAAGAAATTTTCTAGTTATATACTGGGGACTAGCATGAGTTGCAGTTATTGTTTGGGCCAGCATGAGTTGTAGTTATTGTTTGGGCCAGCATGAGTTGTAGTTATTGTTTGGTAAAACTTAAGAAGAAGGGAGAATTTACGTATTGATGATTGGATGGCTAAGAAGAGATATTCATAAGATATTTGTATGGGGGTGTGTCTATACATAGTGAATTATAAGAGGAGGTATTGATGATTGGATGGCTAAGAAGAGATATTCATAAGATATTTATATGGGGGTGTGTCTAGTTAGAACTTTGGCTATTTTCATAAACCACAAGTCTACACACAATTCAGCTAAATATACATGATGTAGTTATTATTGGAGGAACAAAGGAAATTTACAAGACTTTCTTTTTGCGGATCCTTCTTTTTCCCCTATTGGGTCCCTATTGCAACCCCTAGTGGTAATTCTACAAAACTTTGATTATACAAGCCACTTAGGCTGCTTGTACCATAAGTTAGTCAAGCCAACTAACTTGTGAGTTTTTCCTTGTTTTGATAGCAAGAGAAGACTTGGAGAGCAAATTGACATCAAGGACACATTGGATCCCATTGAGCGTGTGCAAGGTGATGATCCCCTATTGAGCCCTTATTGCGACCTCCTAGTAGTTGACTCTACAAGACATTTGATTAGACAAGAAATGTTGCTCGTATCGTAAGTCAATCAAGTCAATTGAATTGGAGTTTTTCCTCATTTTGTTCACAAGAGAAGACTTGCAGAGCAAATTGAAGTCAAGGACAGGTTGGATCTCATTTAACGTGTGCACCGTGATGGGCTAGGTATGCCTCATAGGCCCATCACATCTTTGAAAAAAGAAATTAGTGCACTCAACATCCTAAAATTTATAACAAAAATACAATCGAGACTCAAATTTTTCAAAAAGTGCAACCAATACAAGGACTTAAATGGACTAATTTGACAAGTTTTAAGACATGATGGCATTTTTAAAAGTTTTAAAGCTTAATTGCACTCTCATGAAAAATTTTAGGACTTGATTGCACTTTTTAAAAATTTTAGAACTCAATCACACTTTCGTTACAAGTTTTAGGACTTCTAATACTCTTTTCCCTTTTTCAAAAAAAAAAAAAAAAAAAAAAAAAAAAAAAAAAAGAGGAAAAGTCGAAATAAAGGAAATAAAAAGAGGGCCAAATGTTCTCAATGGTGGAGAAGGGAGAGTAGCGGCATTTTCTTGTAGAAAAAGAAAGAAAGAGGTAGAGAGTGTGCCGTATCTAAGGTTGATTTGATATAAATAAGTTGAGTTTTGAGGAAGATATTGATTTTGAATAGGCTTAGTCTCTATTGAATTGTTGTCGTCTCTCCCCAAAAAAGAAGTATCGGGGCTAGCATTGATGGAGGAAACTCGTGGTACCATATTTTAGTTAAATGTCTCAAACAATTCTACTTGGAAGCCTTAGATTGAAGATATATTTGCAATTATTGTCCTTCAACCCGAAGGACGACAAATATGGGGAATGACCTTGCCATCATTCCACCCAAAAGATGTAGTCTCAAACCATACAAAAATCAACTCCCATAAGTCTTCATGTAGCGCTTTTACTCTACTGGCCGCTAACCAAGGAAACCAAAAATTTTGGGAAGGAAAGGTGTGAGTAATCATAGTTCAATGTGTAGTGCGTATCTCTTCTAAGCAAATTGAACATTTGCTACGCATGTTTAAGACACAAAACATAACTTGTTATACTGAATTTCACGATATAACAAACTTATAAGAAGAAAATGAGTTACATACTTCAACATAGCTATATTTATAGCAGAAATATCCATTTCACAATAATATCAAAACAAATATCAATACTCTTATCCATTGATCAATGTCATCAAAATCACATGCCAATGGTCCATTTTGTTGGCCAATCTTGTGCTTAGATATTGACCATGGTCATGCATAACATCTCGTGGCAAGGCGACCAAACTCTTCATTTGGTAAGGTCTTCACCTATCTTGCCAGTGGCTGTGTGACATCTAGAAATTTCCATACTCGATAATAGTATTTTGGACTAATTTTCATGACTGGATCACTAGGAGTTTGTGGCAATGGAATTTGGTGAATAGATTTTAATGTGTACATTAGTGGTGTAAAGAAATGATATTTAATTTACCACAAGCCCATCCATGAAGAAAGATGTTGCTTACGCCGCCGTTCACCGAGGATATAATTCGGTAAGCGACATGTCATTGATCGACAAAGGCATATTTCTCCTGGTGGATTGGTCTGATTCAAGCCCTTTCATTTGGACAAAAAAGGCTGGATGTTGGGGCGATGGTGGTGTAATGGAATTGCTGGGCGAGCAAGAGAACTACGGTTGTCATGGTGGGTCTAGCAGCTGGATCTTCTTGAATGCATAGCAAGCAAATATGTAGGCATCGAAGCACTTGATCTCTTGAATTTGAATCCACAATAGCCGGGTCCAACACTTTCAATGGTGTGCCATCTCTCCATTGATTCCATGCCTACAAGAATAATGCTAGAAAATCTTCACAAAATTTCAGCATTAATTCAATGACTCATCATGCAAGACATCTAAAATCTTCCAACCAAAAAAAAAAAAAAAAAAAACCATATATGACCAAGGAATAGGATAATTGAGACAAGTGTTTATGTAGGCCAAAGGACTAAGTTTTATAGGAATTTCAATTTCACTTGGGGAAAATTACTAATATACAATGTAAAAAATTGTCTTGGTAGCATGGTGAAACTTACATAACCAGCAAGATATTCATCCTGGTATAAGTTATTCTTCTTGCCGCAAATGATCTCTAGAAGTAGTATGCCGAAACTATAAACATCTGATTTCACCGAGAACTCCCCATGCATTGCATACTCTGGAGACATGTAACCACTGCAAATTTGAACATTAGCCATATGTATATAGCATATTTAGATGCAGATTAGTGTGCATCCATAAATAGATAAAATGAGCAAGTCTGGCATCCAATTACAAAGTCATCTATTAAAAAGCTAAGACTTACAAAGTCCCCACAATTTTATTTGTGCTAGCCTGAGTTTGATCGACCCCGAAAATCCTTGCCATGCCAAAATCTGCAATTTTCGGGCTCATTTCACTGTCTAACAAGATATTGCCACATTTTAGGTCACGATGGATAATTTTGAGACGAGAATCTTCATGTAGGTAAAGCATTCCTCGAGCAATCCCAAATACTATTTTATAACGCAATGGCCAATCCAATTGTCTTCTTTTTTCAGGATCTGCATTGTTGTACCCCGAATTCATTAATGTGCTCGCACGAAGAATCTCTTCAAACACTTAGGGTGAAGTTGGTCGCATGATACCAAAATATATTTATTCTCATGCATCTGATGTAGCTTACAAGAAAAAGTATAGTTAGTTGAAAGAACAAAACCTCTTAATTTCAAGTCGTACATGGTGCAAAAAAAGAAGGTTAAACTGCGACATACCAAATAAGAAGTAATCAAGGCTTTTATTTGGCACAAACTCGTAGACTAGTAGCTTTTCCTCTCCCTCCAAGCAAAATCCAAGCAATCGTACAAGGTTTACGTGTTGGAGCTTTGCAACTAATAGAATTTCATTCTTAAATTCTCCATCACCTTGTTTTGACCTTTGAGATAACCTCTTCACCGCAACTTGTTGTCCATTAGTAAGTCTACCCTGAAGTGTTTTGCATGTATTGTTAATTCCTCATAATAACTTAAAAACCAATATAAAAAAGCTTCAAGTGTTTCTTTTTCTTTGACATCATTAAGTTCAATTCACATGTAAAACATTCTTGACTATTTCTAATAGATATGTCATAAATACCTGGAAAACTTCACCAAATCCACCTTCCCCCAACTTATTTTCTTGAGAGAAATAATTTGTCGCAACTTGTATTGTAGCCAAGTCAAATTGCAATGACTCCACAGTGGTAAGTTCCTTTGCACCTATATTACTCAGCAACTCAATTTAATTATCACACTACGTCAACAATGGCTCTTAGTGGTGTTTATTAGGCTGATAGTGCTTGGAAACATTATCACAATGAAGGCACCAAATTAGATTGGCATGGTTGTGTTCCCCTACCCTAAAGCAATCTTTCCTCTCTTGATTGGTCATGAAGCAAAAAGAAAAAAAAATCATCAATACTATAGGAAACAAAGTAATGAGATGAATCTTGTATCGTGATTACTTCTTTATGCTGAGGGCAGTTTTAGGTTTGTTAATTGCGGTGCTTGGAGGGAATCATTAAAGATTAGGAGTATTTTAATGCCTTATTATGTGGTTCGTAATGGTAAAGCTATATCACTCTGGCATGACTCTAGTCTTCTTTTTGCTACTTTGAATGACATTCTTTCCTCTACTTTAGCTTGGGAGATTGCCAGGGATTAAGGCACAATATCTAGCTTTGACCTTAGGTGGATTCGTACTTTAGTTGGCTATACAAGATAAGCTGCCTATATATTAAGCAATTGACAAATAATATTCTCCTTAAGGCCAAACTCTCTTCTTCTTCTTCTTCTTCTTCTTCTTCTTTTTCTTTTGTCTTGAAAGCATTAAGATTAGATCCCATATGTTCTTTGGGTGCAATTTCTCTTAGCAAGGCTGGAAGAGTGCTCTTCAGCTTTGTTTTCCTCCTAGAGATATTGGTGGTTGGGAGTTTGAATTGTCCTGACACACCAGGCTATGAAAGGGAGAGATTTTCATAGGTCCTTGATGAAACTTTTGTGGAATCACTGCATCTATTCCATCTAGAAGGCCAGAAATGAGCTCTTACATTTCCATACTGCTCCTTCTCTTGATGGCATTATACATGCTTATGTTGTTAAGTATAGTTTTGAAGGTTGAAAGATTATGAAGAACTGGATCTTTCTATTATCGAATATTGTCGTTGATCTTTCCATTACATATGCTTCATTTATATTAAACATATTTTTATTTGTATGATTAATAATCATATTCCTTATAAAAAAAAAAAAAGAAGTTTTATAATATGCTCAATTTATATAATATAGATAGTTTATGAGAAAATAAAGGCAAATAATCAATTTACCACTTTTTCCTTTGATGACTTCAAACATCTTTTAGGAATGCGAAATATAAAAGAGAAGATATTAGAGAAACTTTTTGCGTGGAACATCTTTTCAAAATTAGAAAGGGGAAAAACGAGGGTATTATAAAATGTAATCACCCCAATATCAGTATCAGTATCAAGTATCAATTTACAATAATGGATAAATTGCCCCAATATATAGTAGGATTATAGGGCATACAAGTTAGAAGGGAAATTACATATATTTGTGTCGCGACCTCTTTTTTTTCGGCACCCGAGATCGGGTACGGGCGCCTAAGGAGGCTAATGGCTCGGCTGAAATTAATTAAGCCCGGACTCTCCCAAGTCCACCAATTCACGACTTAATGGTCTAAATTTTTTTAACCTGCAAGTTAATTTTTAAAATGGAGTCGCCACTAATCGATTTGGGGTGGGTTGATTAGAAACCCAAGTGAAGTATCGGGAGAAATACTCACTCCTGCGCAACCAGAGAAATTAGGATCGGGGACTTGATTACACTAGTTAATCACTAATGCCCTTTCGGTACCTAATCTTGTTTAAACCCCGAGGTTTTTTGGATGTTCGAGGGATTTTCCATTCATTTTTGGGAGGAAAAACATTTTTGTCTTTTTCTAATTTTTTGACACAAAAGGGATTTTTTGGTATTTTTGGAAAAATACAAGTCTTTTGGCTTTTTCTGATTATTTTTTTTGGCTTTTTCATGAATTTTTGGCTTTTTTTGGATTTTTGGCATTTTTTGAAAAATATGAAATATTTTTTATTTTTTTTTTTTTTTTCGGAAAATAAAATATTTTTTAATATTTTTTAATATTTTTGGAAAATAAATTATTTTTGATTTTTTTTTTTTTTATTATGATTTTTTAGAAAATAAAACATTTTTCAACATTTTTTAAATATTTTTCGATTTTCTCGGAAATTAAAACATTTCTTAATATTTTTTGAAAATAAATTATTTATTAAAATATTATTTAAAATAAAACATTATTTTATATTAAAATAATATAAAAACTGACCAGGGTCGGATCCGCGGGTTGGGTCCGACCCGGGCCAGCCCGAAACGCAGACGGGCCCGCGTTGCGGGCCCGACTCAGATTTTTCTCCCTTTTTTTTCTTTTTTAAAAAAAAAAACAAGCCTGGCCCAAATAGTCCTATTTTTCAAGAAGGACCCGGCCCAAGCGCGAGGGCCCAGGTTGGCTGGAACCCTACCCGAACGAGACCCACGCCCGACCCGTTCTCGGCTAAAACCCTACCCGGTCACCGACCCGCCTTTGACCCGATTTCCGGCCGCCTAGGTCTCGCGAAACCCTACCCGGTTTCGCGAACCACGCCCGACCCGGCTTGACCCGACGCGGGATTGCTGGCTTCTCCATTCGTCTGCAGCGCGGGTGGAAGGACTGGGGATGTAACCGGACAGCGGCGCGGCGACGTGGCGGACGGTGGTGCGGTATTCGACGGCGGCGTAGCGGGTCTCCTAGGTCAGGGGTTAGAGTCTCGCGGAGGGGGCGATCGTGGCGAAGACGACGGGCAGGGGAGGCGGCCAGGGTTTCGAGCAACGGCGACGATGCGTCTGGGGGTGGTGGCGGCAGCTACTGTTACCTGTTTGCAGCAATGGCGCGACGAGGCGGTGGACGGTGGCGGCGACAGGGGGCTGTAGGTGCAGGTGACGGCGGCGGGGGAGTAACAGCAGCTCCTCAGTTTCCAGATCTGGTCTGGTTTGGCGGGTCTGTTGCGGTACAGCGTCAGGGCGGGGGACAGCAGCGGCAGAGTCGCGGTTGCAGCGGTGGCGCAGATCCTCCGGCTTCACAGATCTGGCGTTCCCTCCTCCGGCTCCCCTCACTCAGGCCAGATCCGAGCCTCCACCGGCCGGATCTGACCCTCTCGAAGCTGTTCGCCGCCGGCCTTCCCCGAAGTCTCTCGGTGGAAGGTGGGCTGAGCTCACAACTCGAGCTCTCTCTCGCTCGCTCGTCGATTCCTCCCCCGAAGTCTCTCAATGGGAAGATCTCCAAGCTTGCGATACCGTTCGTTGACGGAGGTGCTCCTCTATTTATAGGCGAGGAGGTCCGGTCGACGGAGCTTCGACCGGCGGTCCCCTTCGCGCGCCGAGCGGTTCTCCTTGGCTGGACCGGCGTCCCATCCGAGCTTATCCAGCGAAGCGTGCTCGGCATTGATGGCGCCCGAGATCTTATCATCTCCGGCCGACGTCGGCCTACTCCCCTCGGCCGTAGGCCGTCCTTTGCGCGCGTCGTCATCTTCTGCGCGTGAACTACGAGGCAGAGAAAAAGGGAACGAGGAAGAAGAAGAGGGAAGAAGAAGAAAGAAGAAGAAGGGGAAAAGAGGGGTGGGGCCAAGTCGTGCAAAAGGAAGAAAGAAAAGGGGGACTCGCTTTTCTTGCTTTTATTATTATTTTTTGTTTTTGTTTTTGTTATTTATTTTGTTTATTATCCGAAAAAGGAAAAGCAAAGATTAAAAGAAATTAAAGCCTAACTAACCAAAATTTTAGGTGTCAACAGCTGCCCCTCTTTGAAGGTGAGTTCGCAGAGGTTGCATTCAAAGATAAACCGGATACCTAAATTTTGTCTATATATATGCAATAGATTATATGATATTTAGGACCTAGTGTCCTATACAGAAAATGAGCAATATAACATTGCATATACTAAGACAGATAAGAAGATACCTGTAGTTACTTACCGGGAGTGAGTGAGATAGGGTGTGAACCCGAGTTTTGGCAAGTATCAAGGCGTCATCTTACTTGGTGATATGAGGAGGTTGCTTTTCCGGGCTCGAACCATTCTTCGGTCACCTGTCAAAACAATCAATGATTTGTCTAGGACCCGAACCTTTCTTCGGTCGCCTTGACGGAGATCGCTCTTCCGGGACCCGAACCCGCTGTTGGAGTAACGTGGTTTGTCTCGGACCCGAACCATTCTTCGGTCGCCGTGACGGGAGACTGCTTTTCCAGGACCCGAACCATTCTTCGGTCACCTGTTGGAGTAATCAGTGGTTTGTCTCGGACCCGAACCATTCTTCGGTCGCCGTGACGGGAGACTGCTCTTCTAGGACCCGAACCATTCTTCGGTCACCTGTTAAAACAATCCATGATTTGTCTAGCACCCGAACCTTTCTTCGGTCGCCTTGACGGGAGATGCACCGACCTTTCTCAGGGCATCTCATTTGTGGGTGCCTGATTTGTATTCAGGACACCAGTTGGTACCCGACCTTTCTCGGGAGATGCGCCGACCTTTCTCAGAGCATCTATTTTGTGGGGCGTCTGACTTCTGTTGAAGACACCAATTTGGAACCCGACCTTTCTCGGGAGGATGCGCCAACTTTTTTCAGGGCATTTGTTTTGTTGGGGTGTCTGACTTCTGTCGAAGACACCAGTTGGAACCCGACCTTTCTCGGGAGGATGCGCCGACCTTTCTCAGGGCATCTGTTTTGTTGGGGTGTCTGACTTCTGTCGAAGACACCAGTTGGAACCCGACCTTTCTCGGGAGGATGCGCCGACCTTTCTCAGGGCATCTGTTTTGTTGGGGTGTCTGACTTCTGTCGAAGACACCAGTTGGAACCCGACCTTTCTCGGGAGGATGCGCCGACCTTTCTCAGGGCATCTGTTTTGGAAGATACCTGGACATTCACAAGCATATCAAAGAGTACCTGGATATTCACAAGTACTAACATGAAGGATATTTGGGCCTTTGCAAGCGTCGAAATGTGTATTTGGCTGACCATAGGCACTGAAAGGGTACTTGGATGATCGCAAGTATGAATTCTTGGGGGATACCTGGATGATTACAGGCATTGAAAGGGTACTTGGATGATCGCAAGTACAAACTCTTTGGGGATACCTGGATGATCACAAGTATCGAAGGGGTACTGGATGATCACAGGTACAAACTCTTTGGGGATACCTGGATGATCACAAGTATCGAAGGGGTACTTGGATGATCAAACTTTGGGATACCCGGCACAACCTCTTGGTAAGAATGGAATATTCATGAAGGTCTCTCACCTCCTAGTAATGGGAATATTCGATATTCATGAAGGTCTCTTACCTCCGGTAATTGGGAATATTGGATATTAAAGGGGAATATCGAGGATGTACCTTAGATATTCATGAAGGTCTCTCACCTCCTGGTAGTTGGGAATATTGAGGATGGATCTCGCATATTCGTGAAGGTCTCTCACCTCCTGGTAGTTGGAATATCGAGGGTGGATCTCACATATTCGTGAAGGTCTCTCACCTCCTGGTAGTGGGAATATCGAGGGTGGAATATCGTGAAGGTCTCTCACCTCCCGGTAATGGGAATATTCATGAAGGTCTCTCACCTCTGGTAAATGGGAATATCGAGGACGTACGAGATATTCGTGAAGGTCTCTCACCTCCGGTAATGGGATATTCGTGAAGGTCTCTCACCTCCCGGTAGATGGGAATATCGAGGGCGTGCCCCGCATATTCATGAAGGTCTCTCACCTCCGGTAGTTGGAATATCGAGGGGATCTCACATATTCGTGAAGGTCTCTCACCTCGCATGGGAATATCATGGATATTTGTGAAGGTCTCTCACCTCCCGGTAAATGGGAATATCGAGGACGTACCGAGCGTGGTCCCTCACCTCGTAATGGGAATATCGAGGGAGTACTGAGATATTCGTGAAGGTCTCTCACCTCCCGGTAGATGGGAATATGAGGCGTGCCCCGCATATTCATGAAGGTTTCTCACCTCCTGGTAAATGGGAATATCGAGGGCGTACCTGGGATATTCATGAAGGTTTCTCACCTCCTGGTATTATAAACTTGACTGTGGTATGAAGTTTACTTGGATTGTTGCAAGCATTTAAAGGGTGGGACACCTGGATAGCCCACAGTGTACAAAGCAATCGGGATACTTGGATGAACACAAGTATTAATGATATCATCTGGGACCACTCAGGCGGGTCCAAGTGCTAGAAAACATACCTGGATGGTGGTGCCAAGCAAAGCAATGGAATGCTTGAACAAATGCTATATTATTTGGGGACAACTCGGGCAGGTTGAGTGTCATGAAAAGGAAGTACCTTGACAACGATGGGTACTTGATGATATGGGGATACCTAAACAGCAGTAGGTATTCAATGGATATTTGGTCAATCACAAGCATCAATACTCTGGGGACAACTCGAATAGGCCGAGTGTCATGAAAAGGGGCTATCTGAACAATGGCCGGTACTCAAAGACAATAGGGATACCTAGACAGCAGTAGGTATTCCAAGAGATACTTGGTCAGTCACAAGTATCAATACTCTGGGGACAACTCGAACAGGTCGAGTGTTAGGAAAAGGGAGTATCCGAACGGTGGCCGGTACTCAAAGACAATAGGGATACCTAGACAGCAGTAGGTATTCCAAGAGATACTTGGTCAGTCACAAGTATCAATACTCTGGGGACAACTCGAACAGGTCGAGTGTTAGGAAAAGGGAGTATCCGAACGGTGGCCGGTACTCAAAGACAATAGGAATACCTAGACAGCAGTAGGTATTCAACGATAAAGGGATATTTGGTCAGTCACAAGTATCAATACTCAGGGGACAACTCAAACAGGTCGAGTGTCAGGAAAATGGAGTATCCGAACGGTGGCCGGTACTCAAAGACAATAGGAATACCTAGACAGCAGTAGGTATTCAACGATAAAGGGATACTTGGTCAGTCACAAGTATCAATACTCAGGGGACAACTCAAACAGGTCGAGTGTCAGGAAAATGGAGTATCCGAACGGTGGCCGGTACTCAAAGACAAGAGGAATACCTAGACAGCAGTAGGTATTCAACGATAAAGGGATACTTGGTCAGTCACGAGCATCCAAACTTTAAAGGCAACTCGAACGGGTTGAGTGTCAACAGAGGGAGCACCTGAGTAATGGTAGGCACTTAAAAACAGGGGGTACCCGGCAAGTGGTGGGTAGTCAAAGACAAGGGGATACTTAGACAGTTGCAAGCACCCAAACTCAAGGGACGACTTGAACAAGTCGAGTGTCAAGAAGAGAGTACCTGGACAGTGGTAAGTACCTTAAGACAAATGGGGATATGGATATGCTTACTTGGCAATATCTCTGATCTCTGAGAGTATGTCTGCTATTTGCACAATATGCACACATGATTGTATATACTGTAAATTCATAAATTCAAATGTGATTTATGCATGATAATCTTGTCAATTTTGCATCATCTGATTTCCACTGGGGAAGATTTTGAAAGACAACATTTATTCGGAATATAGATGCTTTGAGCATGCCAGATGAGGGACTTTCAGTCTGAAAGGACTTTTCACTCACTCTCTTGGAGAAGGCTATCCTGACCATTGATGCAGGATTTATAAGGACCACACTATCTTACTGTCATCATGTCAGCAGGGGTCCGAGTATTCTCGCAAACAATACGACTTTACCAATGTGAGAGGTCTTTGTTGAAGCTGTGATGAAGTCTTGGTCAGTGGCTCATCAGAGGGGACCATCAAGGTCGAAGCCAATGGATGAAAATGTTGCACGATCATCTCCGAGTTTGCAAGTCAAGACTCCTGCGAAAAGAGATAGAATAGTCTTGCTCGTACTTCTTCGAGCGATGCTTATAGACATATGAAATCCTACGTTAATTGAAGTGCCCCTAGTCTGAAGAGACTTTTACAATGGGATGTAACGTAGACTTGGCTCACATGTAAGAGGGTGAGAGTTGGTGATTGCCTTGGCACTTGTCACCAGTCTTTCTTGTAAGATGGAGGTTCTATGGATCACAACAACTTTTCTTGGCTGCATTTTTTACTGGGGGGCATTGGCCTTACTTTTACCAAGCACACTGCTTTTTCATGTCCCTATTTTTATTCCAGTTCTTCGTTTATGGGCATTGACCTTGCTTTTACTAGGTACACTGCTTTTTTATGCCCATGTTTTTTCATTCTTGTCGTTGGAGTAACTAGCCTAGGCAAGTTCAATCAAAGCACCATTATTAGACTCTTGAGTCTTCATCTTTAGTAGGCACTCTGGGCTATGCTGCTTAAATGGCAGTAACTTCTGTTTTGCTTCCATGTGAGGGTGAAATTACAGACTCAATTGGGTTGTACAATGAATACAAGTGCATAGAGAAAGAATTGCTCTTCATGATTCTAGGGCACTTAAATTAACATGAGTGTTCATATGCAATAAGGACACCCGAAGATTGATGCAAGTGCGAGCAAGAAAATTTCTATCTCTCTTCTCACCTTGTGATGCTTACTTGCTTTCAACTTGCCCCAGTGTAGGGTGGTTCTTTGACGGGGGTAGGACAGAAACTTCTTCAGTGTAAGGAGCTCAAAGGGGTGAGCAATGAAATGCCTCTCACTATTTTGGTTATCGTACCATTCGCGAGAGAACTCTTTACCCTGCAGCCATGGAATCTTCTGCACTCATCTCACAAGTGTATAGATGGGGGACTGTGTGTAGGATATGGCTTGCCTTTCATCATTCTGACGCACCTCATCCAGCATGCTCAATTTAATCTTGTATTCTTCACTTAGCTGTCTATTTTAATAATCCTCAGTGGAATCAGTGACTTAGACAGGCAAAATCATCATGCAGAATTCATCTGGAAACGACATGCAACATTTCTAATATGATGGAGATTGAATTCTTCAAAACAAGTGAATGGTTTTGACTCAAAAAAGTCCATATTGACAACTTTAGGGGCTAACATAATGGTGTTTCCAAATATGTTAAATTTTGAACATCAAAAGGGTTATTTGCAAATGGGTGTCGATGGTTGTCCTTATTAAGTAGGGACATGACATAAGAAGGATCAGCTAGGGTTGGGGATCTGATCATGGATTTGATGGGCCTTTCTGCTTTTGCCCCTGCAGAAGAGAAGATGTACAAGTAGATCAATTAGTCTGACCAAAATCAAATGTGAGTTGAGGCCTGAAGGATCTCTGTCATTTGCTTTGGCAATTACTCAGGACGTCATTTTGCTTAGGAGAGTTTGTCATGCCTCTCATTGATTTATTATCTTAGTCAGGTAATCCTGCAACAAACAAGACATGCTTCTCATTGATTCGTTATCCTTGCTTTTGACAGTCAGGTGATCCTGCAACAAACAAGAGGGAATGTGTTAGTTATGAACTCTTTTAAGAGTCGAATAATTGGAAGCGATACAACTTTACCCTTCACTAGTTTGCAAACGATTGGGTGATCCTGAAGTGAGAGGGGGACACGAAGTCCTATGTCCCTTACTTTGTTAGGTCGATTATTCTCTGAATTGGCTCCTGGATGACGCGTCCTTTTACACGAAGCCAGGTGAATTTGATGCGGGTCATTTCCACGAACCTCACTTGGCCAATATTGACCATCAAGTTTGGTTTTAGATTCCCAATGTTTTCTGTCAATAGGGAAAATACGTCAAAAGCGAGTTCAGATAGTGGGAGTAATGGAAACGATACCGAATTACCCTTCACTGGTTTGCAGATGATTGGATGAACTTGAAGTACAAGTGGGTCACGAAGTCCTATGTCTTTTTCTTCGTTAGGTCACCTCTTCTCTCGTAATTTGCAAGTGCAAGGGAAGCAAAATTTTATTATTATTATTTTTTTACCAAGCGGCTAACTGCCGCGTCGGGGATTCGAACCCCCGACTTCGGACCTTTTTGCTTCTTCCCGGATACCACTCGACTAGAGGTGCCGATGGTGTCCGTAGGGCGCTTCCTTTTTTATTTAACCGAACCGGCTCCTGGACGACACGTCCCTTCATACCAAGTTAGGTTAATCGATATGGATCATTTGGTTTGCCCAAATTAACCATTGAGCTTGTTTCTTGAATCCTATGCTTCGTCAATAGGAGAAAATATGTCAAAAGTGATTTCGGACACTTCGGGAGTATTGGAAACGATACCAAATTACTCTTCTCCAAAGTTTGTATTTGCTGACTCCTAGGGATCTCTGTATGTCAATGATGGCCTTTTGTTTTTGACACGGTTTAATGTCTCTTTTGATTGGCCCTCTTCATTTGTGACCATGTATGCATGATTGATGGTTGTCAATTTATCTTCAACGCCTTTCTTCTGTGGAATTTTCTTATGTCTTTGACTATATGACCATTAGCAGCTTTGAGCAAAGTCATGTACTTCAAGCTTCTATGGAATCTGAGATGGACAATCAAAACCTCCAATTCTCTTGTGGCAATTACTTCTTGGGAGAGCATGCATCTGGAGTGAAGCTTCTAAATTCCAAAGTCATTGTCCAGGGTGTGGGGCCATAGATCGCCTTGACCGTCTAGATTTTCTCCATGTTGACAGTAATCACTTAAAAGGAAGAGGAGGACCTCCTTCCTTATGTTGAAGTTGATACTGTAACATCTAGCCGTTTGGGCGCGTCGTGCGACAAGATGGTCCTTTGGCTTAGGATGGAGCCTCTTTTAGTGTAGGATGATTCTTTCTATTTGCCCATGTTTTCTTGGCAGGGTGTCTTTGAATTTGGCGAGTTTGTCTGATGCGCTTGCTTCAAATGCCCCCTGTCACACTAAATCAAAGGGGATGGAAATGATCTTCGAGACATGAAGTGAATGAGTCGAAAGACAAACATGGTTAAATTTATCATCTTGTTTTTAAAAACTTTCGAGTGATGAAATATTTTTTATTTTCAAAATACGTCTTTGGGGGAGAAAAAGCATAAGGAAGCCCGGCCCTCGGTATTCTCCTTGGATGATATTTTCTTTTCATGGTTGGATAACATCACTTTGGGCCGGTTTGGGATACCGCCTCATGCTTTCAAAACAAAATATTATAACTATACATTAGAGTACTTGGAATGAAAAATACAACGGTAGAACACTAGACAAGCTAAGAAACATGAAATTATAAAAACAAGTAAAACCCATGAAAACTCCTATGTAAAAGAGTGCTTTGATAGTGCTGGGCTTGAAATCAAGCGCCTTTGAGTTCCTCGCCTCCAGTAGACTCGAAGTATTCGCATGAGAGGACCACTTCATTGAAGCTACGGAAATGCAACCCATGCAACCAACAGCGATGCTTGCGGGGCAAAGCTCCTATGAACCGCTTCATTATTTCATCTTCGGCCGTTGAGGTAGGTTTGCATCATGAAAGCTCTCCACCTCCTTGCATATGCTCGAAAATCCTCCATTGGTCTTCTTGTAAAGTGAACCAAGTTCTCACAAGGCAATTCGGCTCCAATTTGGTGTTTTGATACCGATGCAAGAATGCGGAAGTCAGTTCATTCCAATCCTTTAGGAGATAAATATTTGCTTTGTGATGAACCATTGCAATGCGAGACCCCGTAAAGACTTTCTTGGAATGCCCGAGTTGTGAACGACATCGGGCCATAGTACCGACTCATTTCCACATGGAGATATTGCAAATGAGCCACGGGACAAGTTGTGCCATTATACTTACGGAAATTAGGTATCCACATTTCTATGGGGGTCGTGATCCTACGAGGACAAGAGACGGGCTTGATGTCTTGGTTAGGCCACCGATTTTCCCACTTTGCATATCTATTGTAGTGGTGAATTTTTTGTTTCGGGGAAGTTGGATTCTACCGAGATTACCCATTGCTTTCTTCTTGGTCAAAATTCCCGAATGAGGATGAAGCATTGAAGCTATCCTCATGGTCAAAGGATGAGCTTAGTACTTCGTTAGGATCATAGCGGACAAAGACATATGCTTCTTCTTCTGACGGGCCTTCATCTCCGGATGAGAGTAGGAAACAGTTATACGATGAATCGTCAGTTTCATTGTTGAAATATCGCTGGAAGTCCTTGGGATTGTATTCTAGGGCCGGGAAGTCTTCAGGATTGTACTCTAAAGGATGGGGGCCTTCAAGGCTGCATTCTTGGGAATGCTCGAAGCTTTGGCGCGGTGGCTCGTCGGTAGATGCTGAATCTATCTGCTTAGGCTTTCTTTTCTTGGCTTCTGGTCCAGATCTTTTGAGTAAGGCCCTTCGTTTTGCTAACTTGATTCTGTCAAGGGAAGTGAGAGACATTAGAGTTTCACTGTCTGATTCACTTTCCAGGTTGATAGGGGTTGGTATTCTTTGGACCCTAGCTCTTGGAGTAAGCTTGGGAAGTTGTCCAGTTGTGCCCCACTCTTGAACAGACTCTGTGTCTTTGACCTCGTACAAAGGCTCCTTGCCTTTCCTAGTGGGAAATTTTCCAGTAACAGGATGTTGCTCAACTGCCCATTTATCATGCAAGGCTTCATTGACATGCTCCTCTCCTATCTCAACGGCTAATAGCTCCTTGTGCTCCACGATCATTGGCTCTTCGTAGGGCAAGGTGATGTCAGGGGTGATGTCAATGTCGTATTCTTGATGGAAAACATGAATTAATTCCTTCCAAGTTTTAAGGGGACTAATCTTCCTGACAATGTACCATCGCAAGGCAGGGCCAGTCAAGCTCGATTGATACGATTGAATCATCCTTCGGACCAGGTAGGCTTGCAAGTAGGTCTCTGGGCGGGAGGTATCAGCATACCTTTCGCATTCAGGTGCTTTGAGCTTTTCAGGGATCTCAATGCTGGCGTAATTGGACAGGTCCATGGGACTCTGCTCCTGCAGCTGGTTTAACTTTTTCATGATCCTTTCAAATTGTCTATGGTACCGGCTATTTCCTGGCGAATTTGCGGGTGTCATGACGGTGTTTGAGGCAACTATAGAGTTGGGCTCAGCCTGAGTGGATTTCATTTGTCTCGAGAGTTGTTGAAGGACAATGGACATCTGTCCTACACCGTCTTCAATGTTAATGAGGCGATTTTGTACATCATTCTGATCGGGTCCTATTGCATGGGGCCAATCACGGGCGATTGGTGGCCGGGGATTCATAATTACCTGTTTGAAGTGAAAACAATGAATGAGCACGAAAGTAAACAAAGATTGACCCATGGCAATGGTCTAACTGCTTTTTTATTCATCAAAAGAGGATTTTATAGACCGCAGACTCCTAACATCTAGAACTTGAAATTGAAATGACAAAATAAAATACTAGATATTAAACAAAAGTCCCTGAACAATGGGACAAAACTTTCACACTATTAACACTAAAGGGCACATGATTCCCATTTATATGCGATGGGGAGCCTTGTTCTTGCAAGGAATGGTTGCTTCCTTGAGCTGGCTCTAAGGTGTGCATCCAGTCCATTCCCAAATCCTTCTCCATGAGCTCGCTTGCTCGTGCGGGTGGCTTCTCGTTGATTGAGTGAGGGACTAATGGCTTCCATTTGTCGGGATGCGATGGTTGTGGATGTAGGACATGGAGGCGTGGTGGGCTTTTTCTTCTCCCTCAAGCCCTTCGGGTATCACAATCCTTTTACGATGGCACTTGTCCCAAGTTTCCTCGAGCGGTAGAAATTTCGAATTCATAGTCACGGCTTGTGTTGAAAAGAAGCTGAAGGACCATCATCTTGAAGCGGTGGGATCTCCGAAGGGCTCCATATTGTCGTGCTACCCGATAACGGGTGATGGAATGGCGCCGGTGAGACCAAGCAATGGAATTGGGAGATCACGCATAAGCGAAGCGGGCCCTCTTTTTCATGGAACCAACCAGCACACCATTGGAATGCCTCGGGAGCTGGGTTTCTTAGGAAGTTTACCCAATTTAAACAGCTTTGATTGGGAATGTACGGTCCTAAAACCATAAATTTTTGTAATGGATTTTCAAAAGCATTTGTTTCGATGATCGCATGAAGTCTCGAAATTCGCTTAGGTGAGAAAAGAACCAGACTTGTAAAATTTCAGGAGAGGCTCGCATGATTTTCTCCGAGTTGTCTTTAAAACGATTAAAAGACAAGAATGTTTCAGTTAAAATCATGTTGACATAATTCCCCCTCTTAAAATCTGATCAACTATCCATGCCATCTTGGGAGTTATGGCATTTCTTTGATGGGGAAGATGATGAGCCCGAAAAAGGCTAAGAGGAAAATTTCACTTTTTTTGGGTCATAGGCTGATTTTGGAAACATGCATTCATAAATTCAGTGGGCAGGTTTTATGGTTATCTTCAAGAATTTGTCTCATGACATGGATTTCAGTTCTAAAAGTCGTGCTAACCTGCGCCATGGGATGAGCGCCTATTGATGGTTTGACAAGCTTTTTCTCAAGAGGCATTCCAGTGATGATGCTTTGTATTCTTCCGGGGTTGGGGTTAGCTCAAACCTACCGAATATAAAAGTAATTGTCTTCGGGCACCAAAAATGTGCCATGGCTTGTATGACTTCAGGACGAACAGTGATTTGGATCAACGATAGGAGATGACCAATTTTGGCTTTCACGCGCTCTTGGGCAACCGATCTAATTGACCCCACCATCGAAGAGCTCCGCCTTGGGAGCGGGAATGAACTGGATATCGTCTTTCCCCATCACATATAAAGCGGGACTTGAAAAGTTTATCCTAAATTGCCATGGGTCAAATTAAAAAGACTGAGTAAAAGTAAAGAAATCACTTTGCTTTTAAATAAAATGGCAAGCACAAAGACATGCGCATGGGATGTGTGGCTTGATTTCTAACTCGAAGGCTTGATGAAATTAAAAAGGATATCCGCCCATCGCACGGTCTCGCGTTAGCAGCATACCCTCCTAACCTCGGCTAAGAAATTCGGGGAAAAGAAAGGCAACCTCTACATCGCAGTCTCGCGTTCGAGGTCGTATCTTTCTTAACACCATCCTAGAAATCCTATGGCGGCCCAGGTCCGGCGGCTGGGTTGTGTGTGCCATGTGTAGTGTTTAAAACAGTAAAGCATGCACAGCAGTTTATAATCACAAAACATTTTCTTTTGACAGAATAAACAAAACTTTAAGCTATTACCCTGCACAAAAGAAAAAAAAAACCCGAGTCAGCAAAGCGTTTAAACAAAGATAAAATGGCCTAAGTCCTCAAAGTCCCCAGTGGAGTCGCCAAGCTGTCGCGACCTCTTTTTTTCGGCACCCGAGATCGGGTACGGGCGCCTAAGGAGGCTAATGGCTCGGCTGAATTAATTAAGCCTAGACTCTCCCAAGTCTACCAATTCACGACTTTAATGGTCTAAATTTTTTTAAACCTGTAAATTAATTTTTAAAATGGAGTCGCCACTAATCGATTTGGGGTGGGTTGATTAGAAACCCAAGTGAAGTATCGGGAGAAATACTCACTCTGCAACCGGAGAAATTAGGATCGGGGACTTGATTACACTAGTTAATCACTAATGCCCTTTCGGTACCTAATCTTGTTTAAACCCTGAGGTTTTTTTGGATGTTCGAGGATTTTCCATTCATTTTTGGGAGGAAAAACATTTTTTTGTCTTTTTCTAATTTTTTGACACAAAAGGGATTTTTTGGTATTTTTGGGAAAATACAAGTCTTTTTGGCTTTTTCTGATTATTTTTTTTGGCTTTTTTCATGAATTTTTGGCTTTTTTTGGATTTTTGGCATTTTTTGAAAATATGAAATATTTTTTATTTTTTTTTTTATTTTTCGGAAAATAAAATATTTTTTAATATTTTTTAATATTTTTGGAAAATAAATTTTTTTTAAATATTATATTATATTTAAGAAAATAAAACATTTTTCAACATTTTTTTAAATATTTTTCGATTTTCTGGAATTTTTAAAACATTTTTTATTTTTTGAAAATAAATTATTTATTAAAATATTTATTTAAAAAAAATTTTATTTAAAAAATAGGAAAACTGACCCGGGTCGGATCCGTGGGTTGGGTCCGACCCGAGCCAGCCCGGCTTGAGACGGGCCGCAACGCGAGCCCGACTCAGATTTTTCTCCCTTTTTTTCTTTTTTAAAAAAAAAACAAGCCTGGCCCAAATAGTCCTATTTTTCAAGAAGGACCCGGCCCAAGCGCGAGGGCCCAGGTTGGCTGGAACCCTACCCGAATGAGACCCACGCCCGACCCGCTCTCGGCCAAAACCCTACCCGGTCACCGACCCGCCTTCGACCCGATTTCCGGCCGCCTAGGTCTCGCGAAACCCTACCCGGTTTCGCGAACCACGCCCGACCCGGCTTGACCCGACGCGGGATTGCTGGCTTCTCCATCCGTCTGCAGCGCGGGTGGAGGATGGGGATGTAACCGGACAGCGGCGCGCGGCGACGTGGCGTGGCGGACGGTGGTGCGGTATTCGACGGCGGCGTAGCGGGTCTCCTAGGTCAGGGGTTAGAGTCTCGCGGAGGGGGCGATCGTGGCGAAGACGACGGGCGGGGAGGCGGCCGGGGTTTCGAGCAACGGCGACGATGCGTCCGGGGGCGGTGGCGGCGGCCATCGTTACTGTTTGCAGCAATGGCGCGACGAGGCGGTGAACGGTGGCGCGACGGGGGGCTGTAGGTGCGGGTGACGGCGGGGGAGTAACAGCAGCTCCTCGGTTTCAGATCTCGGTCTGGTTTGGCGGGGCGTTGCGTACGGCGTCGGGCGGGGGACAGCGGCGCGAGTCGCGGTTGCAGCGGTGGCGCAGATCCTCCGGCTTCACAGATCCGGCGTTCCCTCCTCCGCTCCCCTCACTCGAAGCCGATCCGAGCCTCCACCGGCCGGATCGACCCTCTCCGCTGTTCGCCGCCGGCCTTCCCCGAAGTCTCTCGGTGGAAGGTGGGCCGAGCTCACAACTCGAGCTCTCTCTCGCTCGCTCGTCGATTCCTCCCCCGAAGTCTCTCAATGGGAAGATCTCCAAGCTTGCGATACCGTTCGTTGACGGAGGTGCTCCTCTATTTATAGGCGAGGAGGTCCGGTCGACGGAGCTTCGACCGGCGGTCCCCTTCGCGCGCCGAGCGGTTCTCCTTGGCTGGACCGGCGTCCCATCCGAGCTTATCCAGCGAAGCGTGCTCGGCATTGATGGCGCCCGAGATCTTATCATCTCCGGCCGACGTCGGCCTACTCCCCTCGGCCGTAGGCCGTCCTTTGCGCGCGTCGTCATCTTCTGCGCGTGAACTACAGAGGCAGAGAAAAAGGGAACGAGGAAGAAGAAGAGGGAAGAAGAAGAAAGAAGAAGAAGGGGAAAAGAGGGGTGGGGCCAAGTCGTGCAAAAGGAAGAAAGAAAAGGGGGCTGACTGCTTTTCTTGCTTTTATTATTATTTTTTGTTTTTGTTTTTGTTATTTATTTTGTTTATTATCCGAAAAAGGAAAAGCAAAGATTAAAAGAAATTAAAGCCTAACTAACCAAAATTTTAGGTGTCAACAATTTGCTTCAACACTAGTAACTCCTCTTGGAATGCTATAGAGTGTAATTCACAAAGAAGCCTACATCTTGGATACTCTTTAAAAAGAAGACCCACTTCTTATACATGAAAAGAATTGGATTCACCATATGAAACCTACTCAAAATAGGAATATGATTTTGTAGTGTAGGCCATCCCTAATGACACAATCTCGGGTAGAATAAGGAAACCAAAAGCAATTCATGGAGAACAAATCTCGGTAACAAGCATATCAACAGTCCTGACATTGAAAGTACATTAACACCATCATCGAACCCAACCAAAATTAATAGCTATTCCTTAAAACACTGCATATGATTGAAGAGAACACTGGCAACAACCAAGCTAACAAATCAATTCGTCTTCAACCTTGATACTTCCCCAGACCTTGAATACATCACAATGATTTATAGCTCAAATCCACAGTGACCCACTTCATCAAAAATCAGTTAAAAAACAGGCCATTGATTCATTTTGACATCTCTATACGTAACTCAAATTAAAAAGAAAAAGAAAAAAAAGGACCAGACTACACTAAGACCAGAAAATGTGCAAGCCACAAATATACAATAGGTAAATATCTCAAAAGCAGAATTTATTCAAAATTTACATCACCGATCAAATTAAGAGGACAGCGAAGGATCCCAAAACTTGATATATCACAGATATGTATCAACCATTGACAGCACTTCACATATTATTTTTGTTAAAAAAAATTGAATCTGAGAATTTAAACCATTAAATAGAATAACCATATTACCAAAAAATTAAATAGACCAGATATTTCTTGTATGGAGGAAGACAAATAATAAAATCAAACACTTACCTTTAGGTCTGATCTCGGAATCGGGAGCGGCAGCGGGAGAAGGCGGAAGATGGGACGGGGATGGCGCCGGGGCCGCCACGTCATAAAATGGGTACACCTCGAACCTGACGCTGCAGCTCAAAGTGTAGCTCCTCCCACCTTGCCTCCCCATGGGGAGGTTCGAGATCATCGCCCGAAGGCACCTGTCGCAGTCCAACGCCGTCAAGTCCGGTGTGCACTGCGCGAGGGTGTACAGCCTCCGCAAGTTCGTCAAATTCACCTCCTCGACTGCGACTTTCTTACCCGACCCGCCGTTGGAAGCCCTTGTGGCGATTTTATCCACGGTCTTTGCCAGGACTTGCGCGAACCCGGTCGGATCGCTGATGTTCGCAACGTTTTGCATCATGAGAGTAGGCCTCAGATCCACGGCCGAGAAGATGGACCTGTTGTCGTACCGCAACATGCACTCGTCATACCAGATCACGGCGAATCGCTGGTTCCGGCATCTTCGGAGGATATCATTTTTTGCAGTGGCCACGCAGTCGCTGCACGTGGAGGTGCTGACGTCGCCGCGGCAGAGAAAGAGCCCATAGGCTCGGTCGGGAGGGTTCTGGCCGGTGGTGGCGTTGGCAAAGCCGTTGGTGCTGTTGGTGGCGGCAGAAGAGAGGGTAGAGAGGAGGGTGTTGAGGTTGGAATCGTAGGTGGAGTTGGGAGTGAAGAGACTACTGTGTGGGCAAGAAAGATTGAGATAAGTGGCGGCAGCTGCAGTACTGAAATTCCGGACGAAGATGAGGAAGAAGAAGGAGGAAGAGAGGGAGAGGGAGATGATGTAGCAAGAATTCATGATTTGCTAGAGTTGGTGAATTGACTGGGCTTGCGGCATGAGAACGGGCAGAAGATCGTAGGAAGAAGGAGAATCAATTTTGATGAACATCAATTCTTAGGATAAGTAACTGCAGCATGAACGGTACCAAGTCCGGAAAACTGTCATTTTCATGTGTTAGGATTAAGCACAATGAAATAGAGAGTATATGCGAGAGAGAAATCAAGATATAAAATTTATCCTGATTTACCTTTAAATTGAGGCTATATCTTCCACTATAACTCTCGATTATAATGGAATGAGATTATGTATATTCAATAACTATTTATAAGTCTAAACTCAAACAATCAATAAAATATGGGTCCCAAACTTTAAAAATCCTCTAGCGTGCTCCCTCCAACCTCTGGTAAGATGGCCCCAAACCCTTACCCACTCGCCATAGAGTGTGACCCTATGCCTTTTTATCGATGGAAAGTATAAATCATACCTCATTATCATGTTCTTAAATTAATACAAAGGGCCACCATCTAGATTGAAATGAGCTCATGAGTTTTGAGCATTATGAATTTGAAATATTATTCCTCACGACATATTGAGGAGTTCTATAACATATAAATTGATATCTAAAATCGTGAAAGGCTGTTAAATTATATAATTTTTGGCTCGGTCAAATGGGGTTTTTGATAATTCAAGACAAACCGGTGTGGGGTCGTTGACCGAAGTCAAGATGTTAAAGCGACAGGAGGTGGGGTTAGTTAGGGGGGCAGTGGAATGAATGGACGGTAAGGATGGAAGACAGCATTTGCGGTCGTACGAGGTCGTTGACCAAAGTCAATTGCGTGATTAGCGTTCCGATTTGGCTCCACGTGGAGACACGAAGAGGAAAAGTCAAAACATGTACGCCAGTGATGTCGTTCGGGAGAAAGAGAGAGAGAGATGGGACGAAAGGGATTTTGGTAGTGCTTATAGTTTTGAATTTTTCTTCAAAATTTCGGTAATAATAGTAATAATTTTTGAAATTTGAACGATGATTCGCATAATTTGATGCGACTGTGAATGGAAAAATCCAACCCCTCCGAAACGTTTCACTTGAGTTATGCCTATTTGTTTAGGAGAGAAAATGGAATTGACTGGGTAATACTCTCACCTAATTTACTCGAGATATTGCCCTAATTAATCTATCATATACTAAATCTCATGATTTTGTCTCTAGAAGGACAGCAAACTTGATTGCATTTTTAATTGGGCATGTTTAATCTTGTAGTTTCCTTCTAACCAAAAAAAGAAAAAAAGAAAAATCGTAGTTTCCAACGTTAAATTGTTTCATTTATTCAAAAGACCCCTCTTACAAGTATTATGCATAAACACTGTTTACCTCCTCCATTTATTCTTACCTTCATTTGCCATTCTAGAAGTCTAGCAAAGAAATTAACATGTAAATATAATATACATATATTTCATTACGTAAAGGGTGCGCTCACAAGGGAGTTATCAAATCTAATGTCCGAATTCATATATATATATATATATATATATATATATATATATATATATATATATATATATATATATATATATATATATATATATATATATATATATATGTATATATATATATATGTATATATGTATGTATATATATATGTATGTATGTATGTATGTATGTATGTATGTATGTATGTATGTATGTATAGACACGTTAAGTTTATTGAATAATTTTGTTCACGAGTGTGGACATTGATGGTCATAGAAATTTGACGCAATTCTAGTAACGTTGCCGTGGGTTCCTGAAAGCTGAACGGTGTTGAGTGACTTTGGACTGCTTCGTCCTCAATCTCAAGTGGAGACTTGGAAAGACAAGTCAAGGACGAGGATGTAGAAGAAACTGGAGTCAGAGAGAGAGGGAGGGAGGGATACTAAAGACATTCATGATACTTACAAACATCATAGTCTATTTACAAAAGTTTTCATCAACGTAAATAAGGATGCTCGAAGAAAATGAATTCTCTACATCGAAGTTCCATGTCATCAGAAATTACTATATTAAATTATGGGACAAGTGCATTGGAGGTCTTAAAACTTGTCATGAAAATGCAACTAAATCCTAAAATTTTCAAAAAATGCAATCAAATCCTAAAACTTATTGTGAATGTATAACTTTCAAAAAAAGTGGAATCAATGGAAGGATTTTATTAGACCAATTTGACAAGTATTAGGACTTGATTACATTCTTTGAAAGTTTTATGACCCAATTGCAATTTCATAAGTTTTAGGACTTAATTGCACTTTTTAAAAGTTTTAAAATTCAATTGCACTTTCATGACAAGTTTTAAGACTTCAAATACTCTTACCCTTTAAATTATTTAGAATTGATTTGCAAATGAGAACAATTTGGACTTTGATCCACTTAAAATATTTTGCTGAGTTGTTGGGTGTTTGACTACCAATTTTGTTAGTAATTTAGTATTTTCGCCCTTCTCCATCATATACAAGTTTTTCAATTGATAATATATTTAATTAACATTGGCATAATCAAGTGCAAAGTGTAGATAATTTAATATTTTGTCCAGTCAAAAGTCTGAAACCCTTTTTTTTCTTTACATAGATAAATAGATCGATAAGCCCCATTTTTATCTCATGATCTCAGCTATTTTTTGATAAATCCATAATTATTTAGTTATTTATAAGGAGATCAGCGATTTTTGCATTAAAAAATCCTAACATTATTGGATTTAATCTCTGTACTTAGAATGAAAGGCAAATATGGGTTAAATGTGGAAACTTACATTGATAGCTAGATAAAAGACATCTCTAATTATCAAATGAAATCTACCTAAAGTTTTATAAGATAATGACAAATATTAACTAAAATGAGAACCTAACTTGCCAGGAGGATGATGGTCCACACTTGCCTTTTGCAAGTGCGCGTATGTATTCATGGGGAAGACTAGATCAAAAGATGGACCCACCGTACAAGCAACAACAGCTAAAGTTGATTTTCCAATGTTAATAGTGTTTATATGATGTCGAAGGTGCCTAGTCAAATTAAAGTAATCTGGAAATGGTTGCGAGAAATTTTCTGGTTATATAGTGGGGGCCGGCATTAGTTGTAGTTAATGTTTGATAAAACTTAACAATTCAACATATACATGGTGAATTATAAGAGAGGATGGTGTTGAGATTTGTTTGGTATGTGGAGTTTGGAACAAAGCGGGTGGTGTTTGGGTAGGAATGCCATAAATAAGTTGGTGCAGCTTCGGCAATCTGAGTGCAAATGCTGAGAAAATTGAAGAAGAAAAGAAGACGGTGAGAGAGAGGTGAATGGTGAAGCAAGAATTCATGTTTTGATGATTGGGTGGCTAAGAAGAGACATCCAAAAAATATTTATATAGGGGTTTGTCTAATTAAAACTTTGGCTATTTTTATAAACCACAAGTCTACACGCAATTCAACTAAATATACATGAGGCATATTGGAGGAACAAAGGAAATATACTCTTTTTGGACGGTCCTTCTTTTTCCCTTGTTGGCCCCTATTGCAACCCTCTAGTGGTTTCCTCTACAAGACTTTAATAATACAAGCCACTTAGGTTGCTCGCACCATACGTTAGTCAAGTAAACCGACTTGGAGTTTTTCCTTGTTTTGCTCGCAAGAGACGAGTTGCAGATCAAATTGGGGCCAAGGATACGTCATTTAACATGTGCAGGGTGATGGTCCCCTATTGGGCCCCTATTGCAATCCCCTAGTGGTTGACTTTAGAAGACTTTAATTATACAAGCCATTTAGGTTGCTCGTACCATAAGTCAGTCAAGTCAATTGACTTGGAATTTTTCCTTCTTTTCTGCGCAATAGAAGACTTGCCGGGCAAATGAAGTCAAGGACACATTAAATCTCATTTAAGGTGCTGGGTGATGGGCTAAGTCCGCCTCATAGGCCCATCACATCTTTGGAAAAAAAGAGATTAGTGCACTCAAAATCTTAAAACTTATAAGGAAAATACAATCAATTTCTAAATTTTTTAAAATCTTCAATTAATAGAATGACTTAAATGGACCAATTTGACAAATTTTAGGAAAGGATTGCACTTTTGAAAGTTTTAGAATACAATTACATTTTAAAGACAAGTTCTAAGACTTAATTGTACTATTACTCTCGTTACAAATTTTAAGATTTCTAATAATATTATCCTTTTTTTTTAAAAAAAAGAAGAAAAATCTAAAGAAAGAAAAGAAAAAGAAGGCCAAATGCTATCGGCGGTGGAGAATAGAGAGTAGCGGCATTTTCTTGCAGAAAAAGAAAGAAAGAGTAAAGAGTGCGTAGTATCTCAGGTTGATTTGACATAAGTTGGTTGAGTCTTGAGGAAGATATTGATTCTGAAGAGGTTTCATTTCTTTTGAGTAGTTGTTGTCTCTCCCCAAAAAGTGGTATTAGAGCTAGCATTGATGGAGGAAACTAGCGGCACAATGACTTAGTTAAATGTCTCAAACAATTCTACTTGGAAAACTTGGATTGAAGATATATTTGCAATTATCATCCTTCAACTTGAAGGATAGTGAGAAACAGGGATGACACGGCCATCATTTCACTTGATAGATGCAGCCTCAAATTATAAAAAAATCAGCTCCCAAAAGTTTTCGCGATAGTGTTCTTGCTATAATGGTCACTTAACAAGGAATTTGAAATGCTTGGGAATGAAAAATGTGAGCAACCATAGCTTAGTGAGTTATGGTATCTCTTCTAAGTAGATCGAGCTTACTTTATGTATGTTTTAGACACAAAAACATAACTCCCACCAAATTTCAGGATATAACAACCTTATAAGAAGAAAATGAATTATATACACTTCAATATAGTAATATTAATAGCAAAAATATCCATTTTGCAATAATATCAAAATAAATATCAATAATGCAGTCCATTCATTAATCTCATCAAAATCACACGTCAATAGTCCATTCCATTGGCCAATTTCAACGCTTCGTAATAAGGTGACCAAGCTCATCTCTAGGCAAGGATTCTGCTTATATTGCCAATAGTTGGTTTACAAGAATATCTTAAATTAGTATGCATGCCCACAAGTCTTCCAATGGACATACAGTAATATTGAGCATAATTACCAACTCATAATAACATCCTCTACAATCCATAAAGCCAAATTTAAAGACCCTTTCATAAATCACAATACGTTTCCCAAGAATTTCATAATTCATTTCATTAACCAATTCACAAATTAGTATATAACATTTCACAACACATTTTTAAATAATTTTCAAACCATTCACAAATACCAGAAAGTAGTAAATACTCAATCCATATTTTCATGCAACAAACAGCTCTTTAATAACTCATAATATATCGAATCTTTATAAAATTCTAGAAATGAGTTTACATATTCATAAAAAATATAGCACCACTCCTCTAAAATGCCCAAAAACCAATCAATGTGCATCTAAACGAGTTGATGATCTTGCAATCTTATCAATTAAATGAGAATTGATGTCAAAACCAAGTAAAACACTACGATAACTACGAATATGCTAAACTGCACTTAATTGCCAAACAACTCTTATGCGACAACAAATCACTTACTCAAAGCGATTATTCAAACCTAGATGTAACTTGGAACTCATACATGAAACCCTAAAATTATCACTTCAATCAAATGGTTGCGCCACAACGACTTCATCAAATTCTACAGCTCTACGACCACATAATCCACCATTTTCATAAAATCACATAGCTCAACCTCTCAAATATTGGACTATATGGCTCAAATTTGATCTGACTCCAAAACTACTCCGATTGGATAAGGGAGCAAGCACGATTAGGCGTGGGTGCGAAATCCCTATTTCCATTTCTTTCTCTTTTTTTCTTTTCCGTCTCTTTTCTTTCTCTTTGCCCTTTTTTCTTTCTTTCCTTGCGTTTGTCATGCAAAGTTTTCGACCTTAAAATTCGGTCCACTACTTGACTGGGGTTTTCTTTTACTTCTTTTTCCTTGCTTTTTCACCTTTGACTTTTTGACTTCGAAAAACCCATAGTTACAATTGGTGTTGGAGAAATTTAATTAAAGCATGAGAGTAAAAGAATTTTTGTACGAGTGATTTGATCCAGTATTAATTTAAGGATTATAACTACTTACTCTCACAAATGAATGATGTATGTAGCCACTTATGCGAAAAAAAAAATTATATGGAGTTTAGCTATATATCGAGTAATTTTTATCCCACTAGACTAGATCCACAGTATTCGATCTAATAAAAAGGAGAGTTGGCACTGAGGAAGACAAGCAATACGAACACAAATGTACCTTTAGGTCCGATGTTGGAATTCGGAGGGTCGCCCATGATGGCCTGATGGTCCATCTACCTCATATATAGGCATACATGAATTTGAAGAGGTGCAAGTAGGTTTTTTTTTTTTTTTTTTTTTTTTTTTGTAACTTCCTACCATCTCATTCAAATTACTTTCCACATTGAATATCTTCCAAAATAATGAGGGTTTTCATCTGAAGAACAAGCAGAAGATATAACTTATCGCGTGAAGGCTTCCATTGTTCCTCGAGAAGGTAATTGGCATTTGTGTTGTGCTACATAATATTTTCTTTGTGATCATATTTAGACCATTGTGGCGTTGTCAATTCATCCATTAAGTGCTGGTGATCCATTCTATATTCCTATATAAAATCTCATTGTTCTACTAGAGGTAAATAAGTAGCCTATAATTTTGATCAAAAAAAAAAAAGTAGCCGATAATAAGTATATGAAATTTGGAAAATTTCGTAAGCCAAGTCTGATTGTAGTGAGAGAAATTTGAAGCCCTAGCCATAAACTCAAAACTTTATGGTGATTTAATGAGTTTCGTGTCCGTACGTCAGTAAATTCTTGTGGTGCTTGAAACAAGCTTTCCAATCGTTTATCAAACACAAAATTTCGTGTTGTGTAGAGAGAAAAATAATGGTTAGAACTTTACCAAAAAAAATAAAATAACTTTACCAAAAAAAAAAAATAATGGTTAGAAGTTCGATGGCATTTCTATAAATAACTAGTGGCTGGAGGTAGGGAAAGCCCCGTAATTGGTCAATGCCATATGAGGCAATTTTTTACGGTTGGAGAGTACAGTTGACCCTCTGACTTTCTGGCTTTCTAACGAGATGTTTTTACCATTGCTTTCATATTTGTAAATTACATTTTTCTATGATTTTTATTCTATTTTTGTGCTCCAAAAAATAATTATTTATATTTTTTTCTTTGAATAAAGTTTAAAAATCATCGAAAATAATTTCTGGTCAGATTTTCGAAAGAAATTTAAGTGCTAGACAAAAATAATTTATACTAAATATGGTTGTTGTCCAGTGGGAGCAAGTGAATGTTCTTAAATATCACACTCTCTCACAAACATGAAAATGCTATTAGGTTACAAAAACCCAATTATTGTAAAAATATTTGCATTATCATTTTTATTTAAGATTAAATCACATGTTTAGATGTTCTAGTGCTAATTTTTCTATGTAAATATTGTTGCAATGAACTTTGTTATTTTATTACTATTGGATTTTGTTCATATGCTCATATTTGCATATTTGTGATATGGTTTGTTTGTTTGTTTTTTTTTTAAATCATGTATATTATAGGATGATAACTAAATATATTTAAAATAATGCGATTATTGCATGATGTCATTAAATACACGCTTTTCAATTTTTATCATCATTTTTAGTGGGAGTTCAGAGGTTAATAGAATTAAAGAAATTCTCACCTAGGACTTAAATTTTGAGCAAATTGAACAAAGATAGTAAGACAATTATAACATGAAAGATTATTGAAACTAAGTGAACTTGCAATTCATTGTTTTTTGTGAAACTATCATTAATTTAGCTTGTCTTTATTGTAAAATAAATGTGTATTCATGTAAAAAAATGTGTTTGTATTAATTCTGTATTATTGTGTCAATGTGTAGTTGTCATTGATTATAATTTTGGTATCTAGCACATTGTGACTGACTTCAACAAGGGTAAGAAATTGAACGATGACAATTTTGACATTTAGCATCAAAATGTTCATCACATCCTTAAAAAGTAAGAAGTTTTGGAGACTCTCAATTACACAATGGTTGAACCCGAGTAAGGAACTTCTGCTTAGCACATAAGAGATAATGAAGTTTATCAAGTTTGGAGAAAGAAAAATAGCATTGTTCGCATCATGTTACTGAGTGATGTACAAGATGATCTCATGTATGAGTTTTAATATTTCAATAACACTGAAGAAATTTGGCCTGTCCTAAAAGATAAGTTTATGGGCACATTTCCCACCAAATTGAAGAGGCTCATTATCAAGTTTAACACTTACCGATATTGCCAAAATCAAACTTTGGTGCAGCATCTTTGGGAAATGTCAAACATAACACAAGAACTAAAGACAGCAGAACATACCCTAGTTGATGAATAGCAAGTTTAAGCTGTTATGAGTTAATTAACATTGACATTGACATGCGACACGCGATATGACATTATACGATATATCGACACGTCATATTTCAAAAAATAAAAAATTTCGACATGTTGTGACACGTTATATTATTAAATGTATATTTTTATAAATACATGATAAATTATCATTTTTATGATTATTTCAATAAAATTAATTTGATTCAAATTCACAAACAAATAAATAATAAAAAAAGAGTATAGAATGAATTTGCACTAGAAACATTAATCCATAATTTGTTAATATCATTCATTATTTTAGTTTGACAAATTCAAATAATCAATAATACTTGGTATTGAAAAAAAAGAAATAGAAAATGCAATCCATAGTCCACTATTAAATTTAACATTTAACAATAAGTAAAAAAGAAAAATCACATTTCACCGTCGGATATAACAAGAAGTGTTTCCCCATTTATTATTTTTATTATTTTTATTATTTTTATTATTTTTATTATTTTTACATATTTACATTTTCAACCCTCATTTATTAAAAAAAATTAAAATTGACTTTGTGCTTATTAGAATCACGTGTCGAACATGTGTCAAGGTTTTCGATATGACACGAAAGCTCTCCGAGAGTATTGGTACTTCCTAGGTTATGAGATATCTTCCTAAAAGTTGGGAATATATGAAAAATTAACGTGACATATAAGGTTAATATCATAATTTTTGATGATATGGAGTTGGAGGATGAATGGCTAAAGGCTGCTAGATTCTCTACACATACTTATGCTATTAAAACTAGTTCATGCAAAGTTTTGGGCTTCAAGCACAATAAGAACTATAAGTTCAATAATAAAGGAAGGAGACTGGTCAAGTACCTAAGAAAGCTTAAACCTTTCAATGCAAGAAGCATGATAGGAAGAAGGACGACGTCAACATCAAAGGAAGGAGACCAGTTAGGCACTAAAGAAAGGCAAAACCTTTCGATGCAAGAAGCGCGGTGGGTAGAAGAATAAGGCCAAAATAAACTATTACAATTGTAGCAAGTCATGTCACTTTACTTGTGAATACATTGAGCCGACAAAGGTAACAAATTAGTCATTTACGTTGTGTAATGCTTTTGTTTCTAATACCGTGATACTTATTGAATCTCATCCTATATAGATTGTAGTCTCAGCATCAATAGATCATGTACCTAGAAACCGAGGAACATTTGTGGAGTATCAATGGATACAACTTGAAGAGACATGGATATATATTTAAAATAACTCTAGAATTAAAATGAAGGATGTTAGTACTTGTAAATCAAACTCTATTACTACATTATGTCATTCATGCTCCTAATATTTGACGAAACTTGATCTCTATAATTGTCATTATAGGCTTGTGCTTTGTTTTGAATTTCCATGGTAGTAATGTTGATATTAAGTTTGGAACAGTTTATTATTGTTCTAGTTATGTTTTGAATGGTTTTATAATTTTAGACATTGACTATAATGTCTTTAATGTTAATGTTTATGGTTATTTTTCTTTAATTGCATCTTCTAAAAATGTAAATATTGATACAAATGTTTGGCATGCTAGATTAGGTAACATTGGATTAGAAAGAATAAAAAGATTAGTTAGAGACTGCCTTTTAAGGTCACTTGTTAAAATTGATATACCTAAATGTGACCATTGTCTAGTAGAAAAAATAATTAGAAAATCATTTGGTAGAGGAATCAAAGCTTCAATTCCATTGCAACTTGTACATTCTAATATTTGTGGTCCATTAAATGTGAGCGAGGCATGGTGGTTCATATTCCGTTACTTTTATAGATGACTTATGACGTTCCAGTTATATTTTTCTGACTTCCCACAAATCAAAAGCATTAAATTGCTTTATATGATATATGAGAGCAAAAGAACGCTTCAAGTGCCATAACTTTGCTCAAAGGGATACTTAAGTGCCATAACTTACGAAAGGTATACTTAAGTGTCACATTCGAAGAAAAATGGATCACTTAAGTGACACTTCGGCCAAAGTCCGGCCAAAAGGCTGACGTTGCATTTTTCCGGCGAATTTCCGGGCGAAGTGAGCCCAAAACGACATAATCGTTTTGCACACCGACGTGGCAAAATAATGCAAAAACGGCATCGTTTTGGGCTGACATAGTAAAAAAATATAAAAATTAAATAAATTAATTTTAAAATTAGATTTAGTTAAAATATAAAATAATAATAATTTTAAAATTAAAAAAATTATAAAAAAATTATTAAAAAAAAGGGTGAGGTGGTGGCCGAGGGCCACCACCGCCACCTCCTCGCCGACGCCGGAAGGGCCGGCGACGGAGGGGGAGGTAGGGGCCGCAACCCCGACCAACCGCCAGCGAGGGCTCGCGAGCCCTCGCCCAGATCCGGTGAGGGTCGTCTGCCCTTGCCCGGTTGAGCCAATGGCCGTCGCCCGCTGGGGGTCGCCCCGATGAGCGGCGGCCCTTGGCTCGGCAGGGCAAGGGCCGCCGACCCTTGCCGGATCTCGAGCGAGGGTTGCAAACCTCGCCCGATTTGGGGCGAGGGCTCGCGCGCCCTAGCCGTCGGTCACCGGGCGACCCCGGCCGACCCTCCTCCATCGCCGGTCCTTCCGGCGACGGCGGTGGCTCGTGGCTAAGCCCTTAGCCACCGCCCCCCTTTTTTTTTTATTTTTTATTTTTAATTTTAAAATTATTATTTTTAATATTTTAACTAAATCTAATTTTAAATTTAATTAATTTAATTTTTATATTTTTTTATTACGTCAGCCCAAAACAACGCCGTTTTTGCATTATTTGGCCACGCGTCGCAAAACGGCGTCGTTTTGGGCTCTGTTAAAAAAAATGCCACGTCAGCATTTTGGCCGGACTTTGGCCGGATTGGCACTCAAGTGATCCCTTTTACTCCAATTTTGGCACTTAAGTGTACCTTTCGTAAGTTATGGCACTTAAGTATCCCTTTGTGTAAAGCTATGGCACTTGAGGGGTCCACATGTCGATATATGAGTTTGGTTGAAAATTTGTTAGACAAAACAATAAAAACATGGAAAACTAATCATAGACGTGAATATTTATTTGAACAATTCAATTTTTTTATGATGAAAATGGCATCATAATAGGTGATTGAGCGAAATTTAAAAACAATTGAGCTCGATATTGCAAATGAACAATGTCTAAAAATGAAGTACGAAGAGACTTTACCATGTGCAATAAATTATCAAGCAAAATAAATGAGAAATTATGGGATAGAGAAAATTGCATATGATAGTTATAGTAGTTCGGTTTATGATAAGCCAACATATACTCTCCCATGTTGACAGGCTAGATTTCACTAGACAATCAATCAAAGGTTACAAAGTTTGAGTACTTTCTACTCAAGTATGTGTGATCATATTTTCTGATCTCATCTCTTAACGACCTCATAAAGATATATAGTTGTAGATCATAGATAAAAGTATAGAGACTTCCTTCAACACCACAATTTCCTTTTATACTCATCAATATCTAAGCTGACCGTTGGACAAAAACTCTGAGGATCATTCATCCAATCAACTCATTGGACTTAAATGATATGAAAAGATCCGATTGCTTCTTGTATTGCAAGATTAGAGTTTCCCTTTGATTTTGCTACCCATATAACAAATATTAGGTTTCCATAAGTAGAGTTCCTTGTTTGCAAGGAGTGTCTCATCTCTAGATGATGGTCACAAGGATCATGAATCCTTGTTATGAAAGGATTACATTGGTATTTATCATTTCTAAATAGATGGACAATCAATATATCCCTTAGAAAGAAATTCAAGTCAAAATTATTAGCTGTTGCACTTCACATAATTCAAACTGATTGTGAATATTTGAAAACTCCTCATAACATCCGAGGATGTGTGTTGTCTTGACAATATTCATACAAACTATACTATTATCCTTGATTATTATGACACAACAACATCTTCTACGTAGAGATTAGAACTTCTTGAATAAATGACCGAGTCTCTGAATTTGACGAATAAAATTTGATTCGAGTTGCTCCAAGAATACTATCTAAAAATCATATCATCAAAATTATTAAACACATATGGAAGATTGACATAGGAAGTCTTTTCAACACTTGAAGAAGGACTTTCCTAGTAGAGATAAAACTGATGGGGATTCAATTATATGAGATAGAAGATCTTAATTACATGCCAACTAATGTTATTGAGGGAAATAAAAATTACTTCAGTATACAAGACTTAATGAGAGTGTTGCATCGCTTAGTGAACTAATTTCACAAGGATTCAATTATGTAAACTAATTGTATAAACAATCCCCATTGTCATTTTGAGATTAAAGGAGAATCATTTATGATTCCTCCACATAACGATACAAAGCCTAAGATAGTCAAAGAGGCTCCCTCATCTTTTGATAAGAAAGAATGGAAATAAGTTTTAGAAGATGAAATGGAATCTATGAGAACAAACCATGTTTGGAATTTGGTTAGTCTATCACCTAAACGCAAGGCAAATGGGAATAAATGGATTCTCAAGATCAAGTGTGGGGCAAATAGATTTGTTGAAAAGTATAAGGTTCACCTTATGGTGGAGGGCTATACTTAACAATGTTGACACCTCAATTTTTATTATGTTTGTTTTTATTTATTTTGTCTTTTTCGGAATAATAAATAAAAAAACCAAAACCAAACAAAACAAATAACAAAACAACAAAAGAAAAGCAAAAGAAAACAAATAAAAAAGAAAAAACAAAAGCAGCAGCCCCCCTTTTTTTTTTTCTTCACGTGGGTTCGTACAACCCCCCTCCCCTCTCTCCTTCTTCTTCTTTCTTCTTCTTCCTTCTCCTTCCTTCTTCTTCTCTCTGTCTCTGTGCATCACGCGCGACGACCGGCGACGCACTCAAGGGCAGCCTATGGTAAAGAGGAACGGAGGTAGGCTGCCGAAGGAGAGGACAACGCACATGCGCCTTCAATGCGCGACTTTAAGGCTGAGATGAGACGCCGGTTCGGCCGGGAGGTTCCGGTCGGCAAGCCAAAAACCGGCGACCGAGCTCCTCCGTCGACCGGACCTCCTCGCCTATAAATAGGCTTCTCCCGACGATGGCAAAGGGAGAGCGAGTTCCGAGATCTTCCCACTGAGAGACTTCGGGGGAGGAATCAACGAGCAAAGCTCCGAGAGAACTCGAGTCGCGAGCTCAGCCCACCCTCCACCGAGAGACTTCGGGGAAGGCCGGCGGCGAGCGACTTCGAGAAGGTCAGATCCGGCCGGTGGAGGCTCGGATCTGGCCTGAGTGAGAGAAGATCACGCCTGAGGAGGGTCCAGCCGAGAGCTGCGTGGCAGATCTGGGGCGACCGAGCCCTTCCGCGGCGCCGACACCACGAGATCCCGACTCCAGTTGCTGCTGTCCTCCCCCCACGAGCACCACTCCTTCGAAGCTCGAAGAACCAGTGCAAAATCGAAGTTTCCCCGGTCGTGCTAGTCCGTCGTCACCGCCGCAACACTATCCCGACGCCGTCTAGGTTCAAGGGCAGCCGTCATCGCCATAAGCCGTGCTGCCGTGCCGTGCCAACGCCGAGAGCAGGTGACGATGGATCCTGCCCATGCCATACCCATTTCTGCTCGAAGCCCACCGCCGTCCTCCGCGTAGCCGTCGTCGACGATGCGAGCGGCCGCCCTTCACCAGCGCCGCGAATCGGGAACCCTAGGGTTCCTGATTTTTTCGGGTCACGCCCCTGGGTCGTCGGGTCGGACCCGGGCTGAGAGCCGGGTAGGGTTTTGTGCGTTTTAGGGCGGCTGGAAAGCGGGTCGTGGGGTCGGATCCGGGTCGGGTAGGGTTCCTCGCGGGAACCGGGTCCTCGATGGAATTCGGGCTGGATCCGGGTGGGGTTTTGCCGGGTCGTCGGGCCGGGCTGGATCCCTCCCAAAACGACGGGCCATCGGGCCGTTTTAAAAAATAAAAACAAAAAGAAAAAAGGGCGAAAAAATCCGAGTCGGGCCCGCGTTGCGGGCCCGTCCTCATTCGGACCGCTGGCCCGGGTCGGACCCAACCCGCGGATCCGACCCGGGTCAGTTTTTATATTATTTTTAATATAAAATAATATTTTAAATAAATAAATAATTAAATATTTTATTTCAAAAAATCAAAAAATCAAAAAATCCGAGTCGGGCCCGCGTTGCGGGCCCGAATGGATGACCCGGGTCGGACCCAACCCAGGGATCCGACCCGGTTCGTTTTTTTTTTACATTATAATATAATATAATATTTTTTAAAAAATGAAAAATAATTTATTTTCCAAAAAATATTAAAAAATATTTTATTTTCCGAAAAAAAAAAAAAATCAAAAATATTTCATATTTTCCAAAAAATGCCAAAAATCCAAAAAAAGCCAAAAATTCATGAAAAAGCCCAAAAAATCAGAAAAAGCCAAAAAGACTTGTATTTTCCCAAAAATACCAAAAAATCCATTTTGTGTCCAAAAAAATTAGAAAAAGACCTAGAAAATGTTTTTCCTCCCAAAAATGCATGGAAAATCCCTCGAACATCCAAAAAACCTCGCGTTAAACAAGACAGCACGAAAGGCATTAGTGATTAACTAAAGTAATCAAGTCCCGATCCTAATTTCTCCATTTCTACAGAGTGAAAGATTTCTCCCGATACTTCACTGGGCTTTCTAATCAACCCACCCCAAATCGATTAATGCGACTCCATTTTAAAAATCAACTTATTGGTTAAAAACTCTCACTATTAAAGTCGTGAATTGGTGGACTTGGGAGAGTCCGGCTTTATCAATTTAGCCGAGCCATTAGCCTCCTTAGGCGCGTACACTGACGATTGCGGGCGCCGAGAAAAAAGAGGTCGCGACAAACAATAAGGTATAGATTAAAAGTAAACTTTTTCACCAATTGTAAGGTTTACTTCCATACACCTTGTCCTAATTTTCGTTGCAAAATTTGGACTTAGAATCACATCAAATATATGTAAAAATAGCATTTCTCAATGGAGAATTAGATAAAGAAATTTATATAAAACCTATAGGTTTCATGGCTAAATATCAGGAGTGCAAACTTTGCAAGCTTCCACAATCAGTATATGCCTTTAAGCAATCATCCACATAGTGGTACTTTCGTTTTCATTGAGCTATAACTTTTTTTGGGTTTTCAATGATTGAAAAGATCACTATGTGTATGTCAAGTAGTTCGAGGATAAATTTATGATTTTATCCCTTTAAATGGATGATATTTTGTTAGTCATAAAAGATTAGGGTTTGGTTATTACTATAAAAAAATGATTGTCCTCTAATTTTGAAATGAAAAATGTGGGAGAAGCTGTTTGTATAGTAGGAGTTAAGATCAAAAGATATCATTTAAATAAACTTTTTGCTCTATCACAAGAGTCTTATATTATAAAGATTCTTGAACAATTCAATAAGCAAAATCGTAATCTCATGAATACCCCTATCATAGAAGGTAAAGGCCTAAATTCTCAAATGTGTCTTAAGGCTCTAAAAGAAAAGAAAGAAATGGAGATTATTCCTTACTTTAGTGTAGTTAGAAGTTTGATGTATGTTATAATGTGTACTTAGCTCGACATATATTATGTCGTGAGATTAGTAAGTTGATCCGAGTCAAATCCAGGAAAAGCGCATTAGAAAACAATTAAGTAGATATTTGAGAGGTACCATGGATTATCAACTTTGTTATCAAAGAAACGATTTACATTTACTAGGTTACTCAAATGCTAATTAGGAAGGAGACTTGGATGATCGCAAATCAACATCTAAGTATGCTTTCTTGCTTAATCAAGGTGCATTGTGGAGTAGCAGGAAACATACATGCAAAACTCTATTTATGATAAAGGCTCATCTTATTGCGTGCTTGCTGCAGTATAAGAAGTAGTATGGCTAAAATAATTCTTGGAAGATTTAACCATTGTCACCGACATTCCAAGATTAGGGATAGTTTGTTGTGATAGTCGAAGCCATTACCTATGTTATAGATCCTAAGTATCATAGTGAGACTATTGACACTTGATTTTTAGTCGACGAGTCGAAAAAAAGAAAGAAAATCCAGATTTGAGTTTCTAATCGCGACAGAGCCCATTTATTGATAAAAAAAAATGTTGTTATTCATTTCTTTCTATTGCATTGTGGCTATTCAATGATTTTCGAGTCATTTTCAAGAAAAAAATCTAAAAAGTCAAATGGTTGACTTTCGATAACTTTTCGATCAACCCTTTAATCAAAGGTCAACTCCATGTCAGAAATTGATTTTTTACTCAAAAAAGATTTCATTTAACTTTAATTTTACTTGTATCAAATCAATTGCTCAAAAAATTCAAAGATTTGACAAAACAATCAACCTTTTAGGAAGGGTCAACTAAAAGGTTGACTTTTGGTCAAACATTTTGATAAAAAATTTGAAAAAATAAAAAATGCACAAATACATTACTTTTAATGTCAATTTGACTTTTGTGTTGAAAATTTCGCAAAATTCAATTAAGAATATTGACTTCTGAATTTTTGGTTTTAAGTTCTAAATTGACCAAAAATAAAATTACTTTTATTTTAGTCATGATTAGGCATAGTTCCTTCTTCGACCTTTGGTTTAGGGACAATTTAAATCCGCTTGTACATATAGTTTTGCGAATTGCCCGGTTAAAATACAAATTGCTGTTTTGAGCCTTAATTAGGACGATCGTTTAAGCATAAGTTAAGTCGTTTGACAAATCGTTCTTCACTCATTTTCTTAAGTTAAGTCCAAATCTAAAGTCAATTTAAAAAAATTCACATCAAAACTTCTCAATTTGAAGAATTTTACTCTTCCAAGCATAAGAAAGTTGAGCAATTAAATTTCAATTGACAAAATTTGAGTTGACCAATTCATGGTTATGGTTTAATATCATAAATCTAGGTCCAATTTTAATATTAGATCTAGATTCATTTTTGGCATAAGCTCGAGTACTTCAATTTGAGGCCAATTCGGACACGATAAATGATCTTACATATGGGTAGTTAATTAGATAAGACAATTGTGGCGCTAATTGAACTCCATTTCAATTAATTTGCAATTTTGCCCATTAAATTACAAATTTGATCATTTTAGCCATTTAGGCTTAATTGAAAGCACCCATGGTTTTGACCTATTGTCATTTGCAAAAATCATTCGATTAGATCAACAAAAGACTCTTAGATCACATTCATAAGATTTGATTAGATTAATTGAATCTATATCGACCAATTTCTTCTTAAATATGACAAATTTCCTTTTCAATTTGGTCATTTAGGGATCAAATTGCATAACTTTTGAACCTACAAGAGTCCTAAATTAGCAAAATGGCCAGAACCGGATAAAGTCACTCAAGAACCGGTCAAAAACCAACCAAACCAGACCAAACCGATCTGATTAGCTTGATCGGCCGCTGACAATGCTAATTGGTTCAATAGCTTGCCAAATGGTTCTAGACCTCCAGTGACCGGTTTCGGGATCCTCTTGATGTCAATTTAATTTCTCCTCCTTCAATTTCTTGAAATTTTTCAAATTGGTTCTCGAATTTCATCAAATTGCAAATTAACCCATAATTTAACATTTTAACGCAATTATCGATTTCGACTATGGTTTTTGCAAATCAAACCCACTAGATTGATTATTTGACACCTCAAGGTCATGATGCAATCTTCGAAATCAAATTTTAATTGTTATATCGAAATTTTGATTGTCAGATCAAATCGACGGATGAAATTACATAATTTGGGGTAGTATATAAGCCCAATTTCCTTCCATTTTTTGCGGGGCTCATTTTGCATGAAATCTCTCTCTCTCTCTCTCTCTCTCTCTCTCTCTCTCTCTCTCTCATCTTCTACTCATCGGTTCATTAAGATCAGGCGAATCAGCCTCACGCCAGTGGCCATTCAACCACCGCTAGCCCCTGTGGTGATCCTTATCATCCTCTCGTCTAGATCAGAGCAGCAATTCATCTTTCTGTTGTTCAGATCAACCTATCTAGCAGCTTTGCAAATTTAAAGAACGAGCGTTCGAATCTATCTTAGCTTCGACTGGTTTGATTGTTTATCTGGCGACCTAGATCGGCAATTCAACCCCACCGATCTCTCTCAAAGTCAATCCCTGACCTTATAGTGGTTAGGGATTGACAAATCAACCACTAGAATAGTTTCGATAGCCTAATCTTCATCGCAATCACCAAAACCAATCTAGGCGAGCCCTGTTTTGTTCCGGCCTAAATCAGAGGTCACTGGTTTCTTAGGCTTCCCCAACCGCTGATGATTAGTTGCTTTGAAAGTCCCTAACCTTGTTATGATCAAGGATCGACTGATCAGTTACCGATGGGTTCTGATCAATTTGATCTCCTCTCACCAGCACACAAAGACCGATCCAATTGGATCGGTTCTAGTTTTTGCTGCTATAGGCAATTTGCCCAACTTTGTGGTAGTTCGTGGCAGTCCGATCTAGTTTCGACAATCATTTCTTCGATTGATTGCGATCAAAATCAACAAAAATGCATAAAATGTAATAATCTCGATCTTGAACGTTGTGAATCAAGTCCAGATTAACCAGCTAAGGTTAAGGTTCAATTTTAGGAAAATATGTGATGCTTAGATGTTGGAATAGTAGATTGGGATGTTGATTTCCTGTGGTTGATCATTCTTGAATGATTATGAATGATTGAGTTGATTAAGGTTTAAACCTGCATTTTCGTAGGTACTAGATTGATTTAACATTTTGGTCAAAATGAGGTCCAAAACAATCTCATTTCAACTAGATGGGAAATGAAAGCGGATTTGGTTCGAGCATTCTGTCGAATAGATGGGATGCACCACTAGAATGGGGTCTCTCGACTCGAGCGGGATCAGAACTGGCGCCGGTGGTCTCAAAACGCAACTCACAACGCGGACAGCAACTCAGCAGCAAGTCAGCGAGGGCCAAAGTTCATGTGAACCGGACAGCCATGAACTCCGGCCCGGCATGACCAAAAACCGGGGAGAACGGGGTGCCGCTTACCGAAGCCTTGACACGGGAAGGGGAGCACGGCGGCGAGTTGTCGGCTGCAATGGCCAGTAGTCTTGCCCTCCTTCCTTTAGATCTCTCTCCCGATCCTGCGGGCGAGCTGGATGTCCTTGGGCATGATGGTGACCCTTTTGGCGTGGATGGCACATAGGTTGGTGTTCTCGAATAGCCCGACCAGGTAGGCCTCCGCGACCTCCAGGAGGGCCGTGACGGTGCTGCTTTGGAACCGCAGGTCGATCCTGAAGTCTTGGGCGATCTCCCTCACCAGCCACTGGAATGGCAGCTTCCGGATCAGCAACTCCGTGCTCTGCTGGTGGCCGGGGCGGACTTGCGGGCAGCTTTGGTGGCGAGCTGCTTCGTCGAGGCCTTGCCTCCGGTCCCCTCTCTCTCTCGGTTCAGTTCTCTCCTTAGTTTTTTCCCGTCCCCAACCTCTCCTCCCGTCTCCGTCCTGCGGTGCCGTCTGCTTATCCGTTCTCTCACTCCGGTGCTCCTGCTCTGCTGCTCCTGCTCTACTGCTGCTGTCTTTTCTCTTCTTCTGCCGGTCTGCGCGCGAAGACAGGAGGAGGAAGACAGCTGGAGCGCGGGCGAGCTAAAAGGAAGAGGAGGCTGGACCACGCGGGGGGGAAACAGGCCTGAGCCGTGCGGGGGAAAAGAAAGAGAGGCGGGCCGGGCCAAGGTCGGATCCTGCCCGACCCGGCCTCTCTCGCGCCCCCCCTTTTTCTTAATCTATGATTAACTTCATCAATTAAACCAAGCCCACGCAATAAATTCTCCTGTAACACGCAGTCTACAAAACGGCATGTGATGGATGATACATAATATTTAGACTAACATTATTAAAGCAAATCTGATCAATTTTATGATCGTATACCTTTTATGGGGAAAATGCAACCGAGACTAAGTTCAATAGTACAACTGAAAGATTGGGGATGAATTATCATTTTTTTTTTGATAAGTTATCACAAGGCGCTCCGTTGCAAGTAGAAATTGGAGGATCAAGTTTTGAACAATTAAAATTTTGAAATTTTATTCCATGTGACAAATTTAAACGTTTTAAACCATATAGAAATTGATATCTCAAATCATGAAAGCTATAATATAGTTTTTTTCTTTCTACTAGAAGGTCAAAAGAGATTTATGACCAGTCAGCACAAATCGGTGTGAGATTTTCCCTAAAGTCAAATACAATTAGGGCGACATTATAACTATTTTATTGCTACTCCAAAATTATTTTTCCATTATAGATTTGTTTTAACGTAAACCGCTTGGTAAAATTATTTCATTTTTCTAATTTTGAAATAGATTTCTACCCGTAAATAGGTTTGGAACATAATTAGAAGTAAATTCTTTTTTTTTTACTTTTCTATTTGTGGAACAACAATGAGAAATAAAAACTATTCTAATTGTTCTTCCTTGCTATTAGTTAGTTGTCCATTCGTCGTCGGCCACCATTTGTCACAAATTCGCCGTCGGTCGGTTGTCATAGCCGTCATAGTCGCTGCCATCACCATTGATCGCCCCCATTGCTTGCCGTCACCAATGATTGCTACCCTCTACTGCTGCCACTTGCCTGTCGCCACTCGCCAGTCACCGCCTGCCGCCACTCGCCGAAAAGGAGAAATTTGTATCATTATTAAACGAATTTCTATTCTAAGAACAAAAATTTTGTGTCGTTATCAAAAGTGTATTTTTTTTCTTAAAAAACTCATCCAAGAATGGAAACAGAAAATCCATTTCTCTTCTAGAAATCAATTTCTAGTCAGAATTGTTATCATTCATGCCATTAAAGTCCATTCTACAGTGTTAAAGCGACAGGAATCAGGTTGTGTTACACCATTCATATTCATTTGGACAGAGTAATAAGATGGATGGTGAGGATGGAAGACAGCAATTGCCCTCGTACGTGGTCATTGATTGAAGTCAATTTATATGGGTTTGCATTCTCACTTTCTCCAACGTGGAGACTACGAGAAAGGAAAGCACAGACACTCTTGTTTGTAGAGGAACATATGGGCCCACTTCATTTCAGTTATTAAATGTTAAGAGTCATAAGTGAGACTTATATGATTTAATGGCCATGGAGTGGGCTCACATGTTTAGATGAGTACAAAACTTACTTGTTGTAGAGAGAGAAAGGAAGGGGAAACCAATAAGGTGCTAGCTTAGATGACGAGAGTTTTTTCACCTCTTCTAGCGATCTATGGTTCAAGCCTTGTTAGAAACACACTTCAAGGTAAAATTTAGAATGTATTAAGCCGATATAAGATTGTGCGCTCTAAAGATCACTCGGGGAGGTGAACAAATTGATATTTGCGAAAAGTAGTGTAGATACCACCTTATAACTAAAAATAAAAATAAATAAATAAACAAATAAATAAGATAGGGTGAAGATGAAAGGGATATTGATTTTTTTTTTTCTTTATATATGTGGAGGACGGCCTTAATTGACCACCGTGATAGTGGTCGCCAACCGCATTGCGGACTTGGGTAACCACGGCCTAACAGCACAACAGCTACGTCTACTGAGCGAGGTCAGGTGGTGCTCGCGTGTGGTTGTTGCTAGCATTAGGCGGCCATGACATAGTGGTCTGATCAAGTGGCTTCAATTGATAGTGAGATTCTTTTTATAATTTTCTTTTCCTCTTAATTTAATCTTGAATTACAGAATAATTTGTCCCGTCTTATTCGAGATTTACCAAAGAAGAGATTGGCCCATGTCATGCAAACGTATCCTCCTTCTCCTCCTAGCAATGGAAGCATAAGCCTCGGGATTAATGGTCCCGTCATTAAAGCTAGTCAATTACGTTATCTTACGTTTTTCCAAAGCAGAATAATGCCGACTTAGTTGGACTATTTGGTACTCACCCACAAGCGGAGACTTGGGAAAGAAAAGTCTAAGGATGTAGACGGTTTCATGTCAAATAAAAACGTAAGGTTGTTTCCGATATTTGGAGTGTCTCCGTTTCCTTTTTCCAACGAAAGACGTGCCTCTTCTGAGGAAAGGTTGTCCAGTGCTTTGGAATTTACTCATGTGAAATCCACATTATACCATAAGGGACAGCATATTCACATTTTACCAATATTCTTTTTTTTTTTTTTCCAAACTGAGATAATTAACCACGTCAATTGCAAACCCTTATACATAGTTCTTTTTACAGAGCTGTCAGATAACATTTTTTCAATGAATTTTTGCGCGCCGATCGAAGTTATTTCCGTTCCGGGTAAAGACAGGTCATCAGTGCCAACGTTAGGGGATTGACAAGGCAAAACTTCCTTATTGTCATGGTCAAAGTTCTTGCATCACATGAGAATAAGACATCGTGTTTCTTACTAATCAAAATCTTTATTGTTTTATTACCCAACCCTGTTTTTAACGAAAACAGGAGTGAACAGAAGACAGAATTTTACTCTCAAGAAAATTCTAGATAAATAGCTTGCCTGCCTTTATTACACACAGTCGATGGCACAAAAATGAAGATTCCGACAAACTGAGGAACCAAAAGAGGACGATTTATATTCTCACTTTATGCTTTCATGTGTTTCATATTCTCTTCTTCCTTGCCAAGCACCTTCTCCCGACCATGTACAGCACCCGAACAAGCGCGAGTGCCAGCAAGTTACCACCGAATAGTTCCAACAGCAGCATACTGCTATGCAGTCCATGATCATGCCGGTTGTTATAATATGTCTCGAGTTTGAGCCTGATGAAATTCTATCTGAAATAAATTATAAAGAAGCCCGTTTGATTAAAAGAAAGTCCGAAATGAAATATATGAGGATCTTCGCCGTGGAATATAGCTTTCCTGCTGAGTGTTGGAAAAGGAAAGAATGAAAAAAATAAAAATTAAGCTTTCCTATTTTGTCCTGATATTGAAGGAAATGAAAGCTTGATTAAAGGAAGTTGGACTTCCTAATTTGACTCGGCTTGGGACTTTCTCCTTTGACCAAGGCGGTGCACGTACAAGCATATATATTTGTGGGTTGCTTCTATGGCTGAAGAGAAGAACAATTGAAGCGCTAATTTTGGTGTGCCGTGGCTCCTCTATCATGAGGAGCGTCCATAGGTGATGAAGTGCTTGACAGCGGGTTCGTGCGGCGAAACTTATTTGTGAACTACATTCAAGAAAAATTAGTGTTTGTAGCCGATTAAATCTCGTAATAAGATTTGCATATAATTCCTTCAGGAGATTGAGAGATTATTTATTAAAGAATTTCAGGGCTAAATACTATGTACGTTATTGCGTTATTGCGTGTAATTGAGACTTGGGAAATACCAAGAGAGTGTTTGAGTGACTCGAGTGTGTAATCTCTATGTATCGTTTGATCTATAGTGAAATTTGTCGCTGCTCTCCTCGTGGACGTAGGTCTTTACGAACGAATCATGTAAATCTGGAGTCAAATTTATTTTCTTCTTCTATCTATATTGTTATTTGATCGCCGCCTTCCGTAACACCAGCCATGCACAACTTGCACCACTCGCCAAAGTACTCAATCGGATCTTCTCTGCATCCTCCGCCATCGCTGCCTCCCTCCTTGTCGTTGTTGACGAACCTGCTCCTCCTGCTCCAGCCGCTCTTACCTACCATCAAGGCTACCCCAACATCGTTGCACGGCATGTTTCATTGCCATCGATCTTCCATTTCACCGATCCGACCCTTATCTCTGAGAGAGAGAGAGAGAGAGAGAGAGAGAGAGAGAGAGAGAGAGATTTCCATCTACATGGCGATGGCTGTTGGAAATATATGGCTTCGAAATGGGTTGAACAATGAAATCGAATCGAGTAAAACAACTTGGACTTTGAGGCGTGATATCACTTTCTTTAATGATTTATTTGCCCCACAACGTTGCTAATGGCCACCGGCAAAGATCCTCCAGGATACAACAAAGTCTCTGATAAAAATGTTAGATAGCAATTTTAGTATTTCTCCAAGGTCTCTCTCTAGGAAAACAATTGAAAAATTGGGCTGCTGTTTTTCAGAAAGAAGACTCGAAAAAATGACCACTATATTTCTTTCTGAAAATTGACAAGTATATATATGAAACAGTCTCGCAACTCTTTGTGAAAATTGCAAACAAACACGTTTTAGAAAATTGTTCGGATAAACAAATGCGACTCTTCGGAAGAAGTCGAAAACGAACAATTGCAACCCTTCGGGAAAAGTTAAAACCGAATAAGTAATTTTCCAAAGGTTGTCTTGAAAAGACACAAACAAAATTCGAAATAATTATAATTTTTTTAAAAAATAGAATTTCGAATTTTATTTTTTATATATATTTTATTTCTGAAATTCTCAAAATAAAAGAGAACCTTTGAGTTTACTAAAAAATTAATAACAAAGAAATAAAAATTAGAATAAATAACAAAGGGATTAGCGTTAATTAAACCGTGGGCGCGCAAGCGTGCAAGTATATCAAAGCTCTATCAAAGTGACAAGTAGCTCGGCTTTAAACTTGTACTTTTATGTAATAGAATCGGACATATCACACATACACTAACCTCTTGTTTCAGCGATAAGTTCTATATTACTCCGCACTATTATGGCCTTGTGCTTGATCTTGTTTCATGAGTTCTCTAGAAAGTAACCCTCACTTTCGTAAGAAACAGCACCACTTCTAAGCTCATATAAATGAAGTATCTACTATGTGTTTCTATTACTATTAACACACTACAAACTTGTATCATACTTCATTAAGAATTCAATTTGGCCTACAAAACGTAACAGGCGATACTGACTTCTCATATTAGGGCTATGTCAGTATCAAACAATCACATTCAATAACTTGTTCTTACCCATTAAATCTTGTAACTAGTGATGTTCTAGAAAAAGGTCGGGTTACCATTATTGGTGATTTCAATTAAAGGGTTTTAGCCCCATTTCTTGTGAGGTTGTTTTTACCATATGTCTTGGTAAAGCCTTCATCAAAAGATCGGCAAGATTTTTACTTGACCTCACATAGACAATTGTTATGATACCATCTTTAATCAATTGTCTCACATATTCATGTCTTAGACTAATGTGTCTAGACTTACCATTATAGGTGCTACTATAGGCTCTTGCCAAAGTGGCCCGACTATCACAGTGGATAGAAATATGAGGCATAGGACTAAGCCATAATTTGATTTATAACAACAAATTTCTAATCCATTCAGCCTTTTTCCCAGCTGCCGCCAAAGCAATAAATTCAGATTCCATTGTTGAGTGAGTTATACATGTCTATTTCTTGCTCGCCCCAGATACAGTACCTTCAGCTAGTGTGAAGATCCATCCAGAAGTGGAACGCTCATCTCCCACACTTGTAATTCAACTAGCATCAGTGTATCCTTCTAATACAGTTGGATAATTATTGTAGAACAATCATAAATTTTTAGTTCTTTTAAGATAACAAAAAATTCTAGTAATAGCTATCCAATGTTCTGTATTTGGATTACTAGTATACCTACTCAACTTGCATACATAATAAGCAATATCGGGTCTAGTACAATGCATCGCATACATTAAAGACCTTATAGCACTTGTATACTCTAGTTGTGCCACCGCTCTACCAGTAGTATAATTTAATTTAATACTGGAATCAAATGGAGTACTTATTTCTTTAAAACCAAGATGTTGAAATTTATTTAATAATTTTTCAACATAACTACATTGGCTTAAAGAATAACCCCCACTATTTTTCTTAACTTTAATACCTAATATAATATCTACTTTACCAAAATCCTTCATTTTAAATATGGAAGTTAGATACTTCTTAGTCTAATTAATTCCAGTCATATTCGTTCCAAAGATAAGCATATCATCAACATACAAGCACGCTAAGACACCATAGTTTTTAGTGAATTTAGAGTATATACACTTATCAGCACTATTATTGATGAAACCATTTAATAATATGACCGAATTAAACTTTTCATGCCACTGCTTAGGAGCTTGCTTAAGTCCATAAAGAGACTTAATCAATTTACATACTTTTCTTTCATTTCTAGGAAGAATAAAACCCTTCGGTTGTTTCATGTAAATCTCTTCATTTAAGTCTCCATTTAAGAAAGTAGTCTTAACATCCATTTGATGAACACAAAGATCATAAATGGAAGCTAAAGCAAAAAGAACTCGAATAGAAGTTATACGTGCAACAGGAGCATATGTATCAAAATAATATATTCCTTCTTTTTGTCTATATCCCTTAACTACAAGCCTAGCTTTAAAAGCTTGAATGGAACCATAAGAATGATATTTTCTTCTAAAAACCCATTTGCATCCAATAGGTTTTGATCCTTTCGGTAAATCTACTAATACCCAAGTATTATTGGACATAATTGAGTCAATTTCATCATTCATAGCTTCTTTTCAAAAAGAAACATCTCTAAAAGACATAGCATCATCAAAGCTTCCAGGATCATCTTCTAAATTTAACACTAAAAGGTATTTATTTACCACATTATTATCTCCATTTCATTCAACAGGAAAAACATGAATAATAAAATCAGGACCTAAATCTTTTATTTTCCTAGCTCTAGTACTTCTCATTGGTTCAATCATATCTTTAGAATCATTCGTTTCTTTCTCTTGAGAATCACTTTGAGTTTCCATAGATCTTGAATTACTTTCAATAATTTCATAACATGTAAAACATTTATTCTCAAAGAATTCAACGTCTCTCGATTCTACTATGACATTAGACTCTAAATCAAGAAGCCTATAAGCTTTACTATTTTCAGCATACCCAACGAAAAACACATTTGATTGCTCTAGGATCAAGCTTTGTTCTCTTAGGATCTGGAGCTTGGTAGTATGCCAAATACTTCCACACTTTAAGATATGAAAATTTTGGCTTTCTACCTTTCCATATTTCATAAGGAGTTATGTCATTTTTCTTGGAAGATATTCTATTATAAAAATAGCATGCAGAAAGTAATGCTTCTCCTCAAAGATTAATTGGTAGCTTTGAATTTGAAAGCATACAATTAACCATTTCTCCAAGAGATCAATTTTTCTTTCAGCTAAACTATTTTGTTGTGAACTATATGGTGCTGAAGCTTGATGAATAATTCCATGTTCTTCACAAAATGAAGAGAATTCATTTAAGAAATATTCTCCACCTCTATCTGATCGTAGAACTTTAATTTTCTTTTCTAATTGATTCTCTATTTCAGCATTATATTTCTTAAACATGGTAAATGCTTCATCCTTCGATCTCATGAGATAAACATATAAGAGCCTACTGCAATCATCCACAAAGGTAATAAAATACATTTTGCCTCCACGTGTTAGCATACCATTAAATTCACATATATCACTATGAACCAAATCCAATAAATTCGAATTTCTTTTAACACTAGGAAATGGCTTTTAGTAAATTTTGACTCAGCACATATTTCACATTTATCAAATTCGCCATTAAAATTTGTCAAGTCTAATTTTCTCATATTCTTCAAATAACGAATATTTATATGTGCCAACCTACTATGCCATAAAGTTGAAGACTCGACAATGTAAGCAAAACTAGAAATATTATTATTGATACTCAGTTGATACATGCCATCATTGGCATAACCCTTCCCAACAAACATTCCATTTTTCAACAAGATAACCTTGTCGGATTCAAACAAAACCCGAAACCCCCTCTTACAAAGTAAATCAATAGAAACTAGATTATTCCTACTTTCGGATATAAATAACACATTAAGAAGAGTTATCTTTTTTCCAGAAGTGAAGTCTATCTCCACTGTGACATCTAGAATTTTCAACCCTGTCTTCTACTGAATAAATCGGGCGTTTCATTGACACGTCTATAGGGTTATTCTCAGAGCCGATCACTCTCGAGATAACTAGACTAGCTGGGGAAATTATTAAGGAATTTTAAGGCAATAGACTTGAGAACTCGATCAGGAATCGACTTCTTGACCGTGTCCATCTTTAGAGGTCACTACGGCACAGTTAAAAATTGATTTGAAATCAGAGATAGACTGGATCGATAGAGATATGTGACTAATCGTGGGTGACACCACCGAATTAGAAAATTCTCGTCGGCCAACACTAGACTGATTTTCTTATTGTTTTGGTATCCTGTGTCCGTATTTGAATCCTTGAGATTTTCACGACAATCAAGAGTCGCCATTAAGTCGAGTGGGTTCATAGTGGCTCGAAGAAAATCGACCACGGGTCATTTGCCTTAAAAAGTTTTGAAAACTACCCGATAGTCTAGGTTACGCTAAAAACGCGCCGAATGAAAAAAAAAAATTAACCGCCAATTCGAGTCCGATTTCGAAATTGAAGTTTTGGCCATGTCACAATAAATTTTAGGAGCATCGACTCGGGCCTCGAAGATTTTTCAAGATTCGGGAAATTTTACGGAAATTGGGTTCGGACGTCGCGGAAATTTGGCGAAGTTCGCATTGGCTAAATTAATGAGAAATTTGACTTTCGGGTTGAGCTTGTGTGTGTCGGAGATTTATAGAAAATTCTTGGATTTTTCTACATCAAAATTGGATCTCAATTTGGAGAGATTGGAATTGAAATTTAGTTCGCCCTTAGTTAAAAATCGAATCTTAAGATGGGGGTGTGCAACATTGGTATCAATTTGGATTTTTTGGTGGATTCTTGAATGAGAAAACGCAGACTATCAATTCCAACGATCAATCAATTTGTGAGAATCAAAGTGAGATTAATCAAGAGAGAATTATTACAAGAATTTAAGCCATCTCCCCAAATTCGACCCCACCCAACCACAACATTGGACCATTTGGCTACTGTAAGAGGGATCATGTTGTCGATCATGAAGACCAAGTAAATTATACATACTCTATAATGATCTTTGGAAGATATTTGCAAAATATCAAGCTTAAGGGGGGCCCTCACCTCTCATCACAATCCTCTCTCTCTCTCTGCCGCTTTCCTTGAGCGAGTCCCTCACGCCATTTACTCATCTCTCTCTCCCTTCTCATTTCCTTCGTGCGACAGCCTCCTTCCTGCCCTTCTTTACCGCTGCTTGAAGACCGAGAGACCAGCAAAGAAAGAACGAGCGCCGTTTCCCTTGCAGCTCACCCTGCTCCATCTTCCACGCCCTTTTGTCAGCACGGCCACGACGTCCAGAGAAGCCAGGCGCTTCTCCACACGTCATCTTGGTCAAATTCTCCACCGAGCGAAGCACTTGAAGACCAAAGCCAGCACCGAAGAAAGCCACCAGCGTCTCTCTTCAACCACGCGCCCACGATCCAGTCAACGGCGCCCTCTCCTCCACCGTTTGTTGACCGAAGAAGCACCGCCCCCAAGGTCTTGAACCTCTGCCGCGTCCACTTGTCGTCAACGCACCTCCATCGGGCAAGATTTCCTTAGCCGCATCCAACTTGCTCCGTGGGTCAAACTCCAGCAACAAGCTTCGGTTTGTTCACCGAAGACCCACGACGCCAACGAGGAAGCCCAGCAACCTTCTTCTTTAGCCATGCGTCCAAGCTGCAGCTTCCACGGTCAACTCCAGCAAGAACCGTCCCACCTTGTTGACCTCGTGAAGCTGCCACGTTGGTGCCCATGCACTCCATGAAGACCCCAAGCTACTTCCTCGTCCATTGATGTCCATGAAGACCGAAGCTGCTTTGGTGAACAGAAGCCAGCTACTGAAGCTGGGTTGATTTTCGTCTTCTTCGTCCAACAGCAAACGAAGCACTTGCAGCACGCCTCATCCGAGTTTCTCTCCCAGCTCGTCAGTCCACGCACCTTCAATTTCGGTAGCCCAGTGACCGAAGCTGCTTCCGTCCTCTTTGTGGCCCATCTCTTCACTTTCGGGCCCAACCAAATTCAGTCCAACGTGCAGTCCAGTTCAGCCTTTGTAGGTTATTTGGGCCGCAAGTCAAGCCCAGTAAATTCAGTTTAATTTCAAATGGGCCAGCAATTTCAGTCTTCAAGCCCGCAGGATTGAGGCCCAATTTCAGTCCACAACTTGAAGACCAAGTTAGTTCAGTCCAGAAATTCAGCAGGTCCAGCCCATTCCAGTGCAAGAACAAATCTCAATTGGGCTGAGATTTGTTAGGCCAAGTCCAAGGCCCGGTCCAAGTCCGCGGTGTGTCGAAAGTCCGATTTCGGCCGCCGTCACGTCGCCGTTGCGGTGATTCGATCCCCGTTTTTAATCAAGTGAGTTTTACTCACTAACGCTTTTTATTAGTTTGCTAATTATGCTTAAGGTTGGTTAGATTTAATTAAGTGTAATTATGTGGTTAGATTAGGTTAGAACAATTAATTTAGTGACTTAATGATGCATGTTAGGTGGTTAGACCTAGTTATTAGCAAGTACAAATGTTTGGTTATTTATCAATGCATCTCGGGATTTTTCCCGTTTGCTTTGGCCAATAAAGCGAATATGGCCTAATTGGATTTTTAATATTTATTTATTTATTTTTCGAAATTAATTATTTAATTAATTATTTTTCGGAAATTCAACCGGGATGGCTTTAGGGACCGAATTTCGTGCCGATTGTCGTGGTGCAGTCCGTTTATTTAATTGAACTTCAATTTTTATGGAATTGATTTAAATTGTGAAATTTGAGGAATTGTCCTAAATTGTTTGTTATTGAGTATTTGATTGGTAATGGCCGAGCATGGATATATAGCGCCCGATCGTTGATGGGCTATATAGTAGAGAGAATGATGAGAGGTAATGAGAATGTTATTACCGAGACCAATCAAGTACGATATTATTGACATACGTGGTTCGGTGATTGGAAGTACACGGCGAAAAACGGCGCCTTAAAGAACGCACGTAAATGACTTATAGACAAACGTGGTTCGGTGATTAAGGAAATATCACTAGTGAAAACAACGCCTTAAAGAACTCACGATGTTGTCTATAGCCGATGTCACCTTGGCGAAAACGGCGCCTAGAAAGGACACGTGGTTCGGTGATCGAGATATCCGGTGAAAACGGGCGCCTTAAAGAACGCACGGTGTCGGTGATCGGTATGTCATTGGCGAAAACGACGCCCGAGAAACACATGTGATTTGGTGAATGAGTACACCATTGGGAGATCATGGTATGAGTGGGAATGACCTTGAGAGGGTCTGACTAACATGTAATCGACTTAGTCGATTGGCCAGTGCTTGATCGGATGTCGTGAATTGTTTGAATATCTGTGTTTAACCTTGAATTGCGGAGGTTGAACCGAGGCCAAGGTAAGTCCTCGACTCGTGTTGTGCTTAGGCAACCGTATGGCGTATTAGTTTATTAATCGAGTCTTAGGGGTAGGACTCACTGAGATGTGGTCTAATTGGTTATTGAATAACCATTTCAGGACCCTGAGGAAAAGCTAAGGAGGAAGAGCCTGAAGGGGAGAAAGTATTTTGAAGGAGAAGATGATCCAGAAAGGGATCTTGAGTATAACCCGGATGTGGGCCTGAGACCCCATCCCTTTGTAAACCCCGTCTTAGTGTAGATAGGTGTGAGACAAGTATGTTGTGAATAGTATTGTAAATATACTATGAGTTGTGCTGTTAATGAAAGTGTGGTTGTGAATTTCAATATGAAAAATATGGCCCGCTTTTCCTATCCCATTATTTTATTGTCTCGGGGATTTATAACTGCTTCCGCATGCGTAAATAAAAGAAAGGGTCGGTGATAATTAGTCCTGGGATATCGCACTTTAATAATCGACCAAATTGAAGGATGGGCGCGTCCTCGAGGATCGGGGCGTGACATCCACCGTGCCTTTTCCAGCAACCTTTGCAAGAACATTATTCGCCATCAGGACCTCTTGAACATTTGAGTCAACAATCTCTTCAAATTGCTTGAACATGTACTTGTCCTTGCACACATGAACTGTTGCTCCAGAATCTAACCACCAACCGGATTGGACAGTGGTAGAATTAATTTCAGAAACCATAGCCATTGCATCATTGATTTCAGAAATTTCCATGTTCGAAAACATATTTGAAATTATGGCTACATAATTTTCTTCAACCAGATTTGCATTTGCTTTCACCATCGGAATGTTCTTGTCCTTTGAAATGTTCTTGCGGTGAATGCAATCCTTGGTGTAGTGTCCCTGTTTGTCACAAACAAAATAGCAACCCTTTTGCTTCTTTTGTGTTCTCTTGAATTTATGCCCCCCGCTTTTTACTTTGAAGTTCTGGCCGAGTTTCCGTTTTTTATCCACAGCATTCACCTTGGAATTGTACAAAACAGAATTATCACGTAAATGCGACTCTTACTCAATGCGAAGATGTTTCTGTATTTGTTCCAAAGTAAAGTCCTCCGACTTGTGAATCAGCATTTTTCCATAGTCTTTCCAATTTGGAGGCAATTTCGCAATAATTGCTCCAACTTGAAAAGCTTTTGGAATATCAATCTTAAGGGCATGAATCTTATTCACAATCACTTGCAATTCATGGACTTGTTCCATCAAGGGTTTAGTATCAATAAACTTTAAATCAAAATACTTTGCGATTAGATATTTGTTGGTACCTTGCTCCTATACTTTGTACTTGAATTCCAGTGCATTCCAAATTTCTCTGGCCGACTTCATTTCAGTGAATAAGTCATATAGACGATCGGAGAATGTGTTCAGAATGTGTTCTCGACAAAGTAATTCATCCTCCGCACGTTTCTTCTTTTCCTTATTAACCCTCTCAATGACTTCCGTACTTGGCTGTCCTCCTCAACAAAAAGTAGGCTTAGGATCTTCAACAGGCGCCAAGTTAGGATCTAGTATGTAGGAAATCTTCAGAGCAGTGAGTAAGAACATCGTCTTGTCCCTCCAGTGAGCAAAATTGATCCCATCCAACCGGTCCAGTTTGACCATATCTTGATTCATAACTTTGATTGTCTTCGACTCCATTGTAGCAAATTAAATCCTTAAAATTGTTGGAAATATATGGCTTCGAAATGGGTTGAACAATGAAATCAAATTGAGTAAAACAACTCGGACTTTAAGGCGTGATATCACTTTCTTTAAGGATTTATTTGCCCCACAACGTTGCTAATGGTCACCGGCAAAGATCCTCCAGGATACAACAAAGTCTCGGATAAGAATGCTAGATAGCAATTCTAGTATTTCTCTACGGTCTCTCTAGGAAAACAATCGAAAAATTGGCTGCTGTTTTTCAGAAAGAAGACTCGAAAAATGACCATTATATTTCTTTCCGAAAAATGACAAGTATATATATGAAATAGTCTTGCAACTCTTCGTGAAAATTGCGAACAAACACGTCTTTAGAAAATTGTTCGGATAAACAAATGCGACTCTTCGGAAGAAATCGAAAACGAACAATTGCAACCCTTCGGGAAAAGTTAAAACTGAATAAGTAATTTTCAAAATGTTGTCTTGAAAAGACACATACAAATTCGAAATTATTATAATTTTTTAAAATAGAATTTCGAATTTTATTTTTTATATATTTTATTTCCGCAATTCTCAAAATAAAAGACAACCTTTGAGTTTACTGAAAAATTAATAACATAGAAATAAAAATTAGAATAAATAACAAAGGGATAGTGTTAATTAAACCGCGGGCGCGCAGGCTTGCAAAGTGCTAAGTGTGCCAAATAATCACGCAATTATTCTTGCACCCGCACGCGAGTATGGTGGGGTTTAGCCCCACCCAATCATTCTTTAAGTACATAAAGAAAAACCCGCACTTTTAAATTAGCCCACTCCCTCCCACTTTTCCTCTGTGGGACAAAGAAAACACTCTGTTTGTTTTAACAAACAAACCTCCAACAATCCCCCACTTTGTTGTAAAACAAGGATTTCAAAATTATTATTATTTTTTAAAAAACCATACAGCCAAAATTTCAGTAAGATTAATATATATACATAAAGGTCTCTTTCGAATTAAACATTTACTTAGTGCAAGTATATCAAAGCTCTATCAAAGTGACAAGTAGCTCAGCTTTAAACTTGTACTTTTATGTAATAGAACCAGACATACCAGACATACACTAACCTCTTGTTTCAGCGAGAAGTTCTATATTACTCCGCACTATTATGGCCTTGTGCTTGATTCTGTTTCATGAGCTCTCTAGAAAGCAACTCTCACTTTCGTAAGAAGTGGCACCACTTCTAAGCTCATATAGGTGAAGTATCTACCATGTGTTTCTGTTACTATTAACACACTACAAACTTGTATCATACTTCATTAAGAATTCAATTCAGCCTACAAAACGTAACAGGTGATAATGACTTCTCATATCGGGGCTACGTCGTATCCAACAATGGCCACATGGTAGCTACAACAAATGTTGACGACAAAAGCTGCGAGATGCACGTTGCCTAGGCGCTTTGGGGGTGTGGGGGGGGGGGGGGGTGGGGGCGGGGCGGCGGCAGCGGAGCTATTAGGGGAGAGACAGTGAGGGAGATCAAAGGGGTGTTTTTATGGTTTTTCGAGTTTGGGCTAAAATTTGGTGATTCAGGGTACTTTGTTTTGCTTGTCCAAGCTTGCTGTTCATGTTAAGTTCACACATTGCCTATTAAAAAGTTTCCTTAATGGAGTAGCCCAAAACTAAGAGAGTGGACAATAGTGATTCCTGGAGAGCGGAGCCATCTCATTGGTCATTAGCGATGGCCATCCGGCAAAGGCGGGTGGTGGGGTGCCACCCCTTTGATATTAAAAAGTAAAAAAGTCCAAGTTTGTTTGTTTTATCAATTTTGATATATCCCCGCACTCTATTGGGAGAAGACATGAGCACATCAAATTGCTATCTAGTGTGGATCAACATAAAAATACGTCTTCCGGAGATTATATTGTATCACGAGTACCAGGTACAAGGAGACAGAAGCAATAGGGTACTAGAATAGCTTGATTCGTACATCATGTTAGATAATGAAGTAAACTGCAACCTGCATAGATCAAAGGTTTGACTTCGGCCGTTTCAAGTGGCTTACAGATTGCCCCATGAATTTATAGGTAGCCGGGTCCACGCCCAAAGAGATAAGAGTTTTCATCTAGGTTGTGGATCACTCATCGAAGCTTCGTTTATTGATGTTCGTGCTGATCCATTAATAGATGAAGTCAAAATTTCTCTACCACTTGCATCTGTCAAATATGCAGGCCGTGTTGGTGTTGGGATGTTTGTGCTCTGGCTCTCGAGCATCAAAACCACCGAAGCCATGGTAGGCCGTCTTGTTATGTTCTCTTGAACACATAACAACGCGATTTGGATACATCTTGACATTTCGTTTCTCGAACTGCCATTTAACATGGGATCTATAAGGCGGAAAGGTGCTCCCTTTCTCCAATTTTTCCATGCCTGCAGTGCGGTCATGATAGCAAGTAAACACGTTTTGTAATTTCACAGGCACATGGAGAAGTATTCTAGATTACAACTAAAATTGTTGGATGAACTCTGCAATTTCATACTCACGTAGCTCAGTAGGTGCTCCGAATTCCCTGAAATGCTGAAGTATGAATTCTTCTTGCCACTGATGATCTCTAATACCACTACGCCGAAACTATACACATCAGTTTTCACAGAGATCTCTCCATGCTTTACATATTCAGGAGCCATATAGCCACTACACCACATAAAACACAGATTCCAGACTCATCAACTGGCAGAAGGAAACTGGTGAATGTTTTCGTTGCGTACTTTCCTAGGAAAGTTGAAACAGAAAACAAAGCTTCAGAAAAGTTTATTGAAAACTTACAAAGTTCCTGCGATTCGTGCAGTATTTTCCCTACTCTGGTCCAAAATGAATAGCCTGGCCGTGCCAAAATCGGATATCTTAGGATTCATGTTCTCATCCAGCAGAACATTGCCAGGCTTCACATCACGGTGTATGATCCTAAGGGGTGAATCCTCGTGCAGATAAAGAAGTCCTCGAGCGATTCCTCTGATTATACTCAAACGCCTCTCCCAACTTAACGATGTACGTTTGACTGAATCTGCAATATAGAGATCATATAATACAAAGTAATGCCAAATAGTTTGAGGCACAAAGCTCTCCAACGGATACATTAGTAGCAAACAACTGATCAGTGAAATGGAAGCGACAAATTTTAATGTGCAAGTTCTTACCAGAAATGAATCCTTCGAGGCTTGCATTGGGTGCAAACTCAAGAATCAGAAGTCTTTCCCCTTCTTCCAAGCAATACCCATGGAGCTTAATCAGATTTTTGTGCTGAAGCCTGGCCATTAGAGTGACCTCATTCTTAAACTGTTGTTGACCTTGATTAGTACATCTTTCAAGCCTTTTCACAGCAATGTATTGTCCATTTTCAAGCTTGCCCTACAGTCAAATTTTCATACGCAAGAAATAATGTTTATTGCTATGTAGAGATGTAATTCTCAGATAAACGTGAATAAATTTTCTTGCTACCTGATAACTTGCTACCTGATAAACTTTTCCAAATCCCCCTTCTCCAAGCTTATTGGCTTCTGAAAAGAAATTTGTGGCAGCCCTGATCTCGCTTATTCTGAACTGTAAGCTTTCAGCAGTTTCAACCTCGTCTTTTGCTGAAGAAAATGTGCAGCAATCACCATGAGATCTCCAGGATCCGATCAGAAAAAAGTGATTATTTTCTTGTTCTTAACATGTCATTTGGACTTTCTCCATTTGAACAAACATTTAGGATTGGTTTTAGATTCCCAACCGTCTCTCAGAAAGGGAATATAGACCAAAATTGCGCCATTGTCCCTCCCACACTATTTAATCCATATGCTAAGCTGGATAAGAAGTCATTCAATGACAACTCAATTACAGAACATAGAACAACTGATAAATTCACTAACCAGATGAGACCTCCCATGGATTACTTTTTCTCCTTCTAATAAAGCAAAACACACAGACGATAACCACCACGAAGAGAACTGTCGAACCTACTGCAGCAATGACAATGCGCAGGTACTTCGACATATTACCTGCCAAAACCAAACAACGCGTTTCATCCAATTTGAAATGGAAACCAATCATTGCTAACATTTCATATTCAAATGATTCTTCTTATAGCACGGACATCAGAAATTTGGCTCGGCTAATCCCAATTGATACATGCAAACTGGCAAATTCATGCATATCAGATGAGGTAGGCATTGACCCTGTATGAAAATTGTAATTCATGAATTCTAAATCACCAGTTCATGTAAAATTGAGCCAACCATTTATGACTTGGGCATTTGGAGGAGGAAGAAAAGGAGGATCAATCGTGGCGGCAGCAATCGGCGGCGGCAAATTGCTGGTATTGGACTTGAGAAATAAGTACAAGTCCCATCGGAAAATGCAGCTCGGCTTCTCAATAGTCCCACCTAGTCTTCCGTCACAACATTCTTGAAAATCATTAATGCATTCCCCCAAGCAACTATCGCAATCAAACCGAGACAAATCAGGGCTGCACTGCAATAATGCGAACACAGTCTGCAGATTTGGCAACGTTGTGCTCCCTGCTGCGAACTTGAGTTCCCACGTCCCCATCGAAGCCCTCAGCGCCAGCGCTTCTGTCAAGTTCCTCCATATGCGATCGAACTGATCCAGATCCATCTGGATGTTGCCATCGCGATAAAGCTTTAACGTCGGAATTGTCTGCTTCACGCCATACATCGGAGCATCAGAGTAACGAATGAAGCACGGAGGATCTCCTGTCCCCCATGAGTACGCAGCTTTCTGGTTCGGACAGTTGACCATCAATTCTTCAGCAGCAGAGCTTATGCACTTGAAGCAAGTGTCGTTCGAAGAGTCACCTCTGCAGAAACTGAGCACGTAAATGATCTCTGAGCCTGTCCCGATGTTCCCGGAGTAGAACCCACCGTTCAAAGCCATGTTGCTGGGCAGAGAAGAGAGGACGAGCTCACGATTCTTGGCATAGTCGCTGGCTGTCGTGAAGTTGCCCGTGTTGTTGCAGTAATAAGCTTCGGAGAGGTCGAACGTTAGGATGTGAAGACAGAAAAGTACAGAAGGTAGTCGACAAAGAAGTGGAAGGATAGAAGGAGGTTGTGCAGACACGGTGGTGGCAGAATGCTTCAGCTTCATTGCTGAAGATGAGACGTATGAGTCGTCCTCTCCGACCGCGTGGTAGAATTATAAGTAAAAGAGCGATAGCAATGATAAATCACGCAGATGTAGTGGAATGACATGTTTTAAGAATAGCTCTCTAAATTATTTTCTATGTAGAGACCAAAATAATTATCTCAACGATGGTCGTTGCTTGGAATGTATTCAATGTACAAAAGCCAGCTTTACTAATATATATTAGTGTATAATAACGCTATTCCTTGTCCAAGATTAACTTAAAAAGTGTAATGAGTTTAGAGAACCTTCCAACTAGTCAACTAACAACAATTTGAAAGCATCTTTAGAGATTTTATCATTACCCTTATCTTTATAGATTTTATCATTAGGTTGAAAAACTTGTGTTTGAACGAATCAAAGCGGTTTTCCAGAAGCGAAGTATAGATTTGAGTTAACATCAACACTTAATATTAACATCAAATTATTTAAATAGGCTTATTCTATCACAACCGCTTGAAATAATTTATTATACATCTTACTCTTCATGATATCATGCCCATGTAATTAAGAAAGTATATGGGCAGGATAAGCCGTCCCCAAAGTAGTTTTAGACACAATAAATTGGTGCATAGGTTCGGAGTATATCATATAGCATAAGCTTATAGAGGATGATAGGGTAATGAAGTAGGCAAGGAAAATCGGTCAAAGTGCCTTCGCGTGACTAGCCTGAACTGTGGAGAAAACTGTGTGCTGCGTTTTATATAATTTTTTTTATTTCTCAAATTTTAAAAATATATCAAATTTTTGGGACAGTGAAAAATGCTTTTTAATTAAAAAAAGTCGTCCGAGTATGATCTTTAGGATGGATAATATCTTTCTTATCATCTAGTAAATTTATTCTTCTGGATAGACTACATTGGAATTATTAATCATTATTGCTGAGATAAACAAAAAAAAAAAGTGGTAAATATTTCTGAATTAAGAGAGATTGACCAAGCGCAAAGAAGACTAGCGGGCAAGGCTAGCTGGCATGGGATAATATAATATGGCAAACCAAGGTCGATTATAAAGTCTCTCAAGCAATAATTCAACATAAAATAACCCTGCAGATTAAAAAGTATATGATATCTTGGTATGGGTGCACCGAGAGTTTTAATATTGTAATAGAAGCGGTGTTGACCAGTCAAAAAGGTCGACAGAAAAACAAAAAATCACCGCCTTATAAACAAGAAAGCGCAGCGCATGACCGAGGCTAAACGAAAGGGAGAGCTCGTGACGTCTAAAGGAAAGCAATATAAAAAACGAATGACAGAGAGAAAAATTCGTTCAAGGGATTCAAGCCCTCAGTTCATATAAGTAAAGTAATTTTCGGAGTTAAAGTGATATATTAGAAGTTATGTGAATTTTGAACAGCAAAGCCTGATTTAGGAGTTGTTAAACTATGAAATTATATAGAAATAATAGTTTAAGGTTGTGGGGAATTACAATGGTTAAAAAAATCAATTCCGTAATGCAATATGATCAGAATGAATTTTTGAAATTTTGCACTTAAGTTCTGCATAGCAGACCTTTTGTTAGCGCGTAGACATTGTTTTGTTAGTGAATAAGCTTGACTTAGTTGATTGACAATTATGATAGGTTTTACTTGGTTTTGATATTATTTTCCACTAAATTGATAGGATTTCGAGTTCATGGGCTTGAAATAAATTTTAAGGTTTGGCTTAGACTTTTCCAAGTGAGTGGTGCGTGTCTTTTCTCTATATTATGAAATCATGTCTTGAAAATGATTGATTCTTGATGTATTATGATTATCGAAAGCATGCTTGTTACACAAAATCTGGATTGGATATTTATTGCATTTTGATATTTGTGAATGGTTTGAGAATTTTTTAGGAAAAAATGTACATTTATTATTTGTGAACTTGGTTTATGAAATAGACTGTGAAATGTATTATATTTTATACAATAAATTTTGAAATAGTTTGTGAAATGTATTTTGAGTTATGAAATGGATTCTAGATTTAATTTGTGGATTATTGGAGGTTGGTGCTTTGATACCCGTACCATTGGTGTTTATGGGTATGTAAATTGGTTTCACGAAGGATAATAGGTGAGGACTTTGCCAAAGGAGGAATCTTAGCTGCATTGTCATCAAATGTTATGTCACCATAGTGGATGGATAATGAGCATGAGATTGATCAATGAACTAGACTATTGACGTATGGTTATGATATTTGTTAATTAAAGAAATATTTCTTATATGTAAATGATCAAGTTAAAGTGATATATCTCATTTTGATCTTTTGTGTATTACATACTAGATATGAGATAAGAGTTATGGTAATGTTTTGCAAATGTGCACAGTAGATGCTCAATTTGTTTTATAAGCAACATGTACCATTCACTGATATGTGATTGCTTATTTTATTCTTCTTACATTAGGATGAGTGCGTTATTGACGAGGACTTTTGGGTGTGTGTGTGTGTGTGTTGATAGTTGTTGAATAGTTGTTGGATTTAGCTGATTTCTGAGATTTATATATTCTTTTTGGGGATTGTAGAAACTCTTATACTGTAACCAACTTTTTTATTTTTATCATATATTTAGATTGATATATACTTTTTAATAGCAGGTTTAAGTTGGTTTCTGTTTGAGACAGCTTTCTTCACATATTGTCATGTTATTTCCTCTATTGTAGGATTCGGACGTGACAAATATAACATCCCAAATTCCACTTAGTTTCCGTTGAGCTATTCCGAACTTCGAATTTCTGTTCTCCCTAATCTAGATGAACTCGCATATCCTGTTGGTGAATCATTTTCAACTACGTTGAGTAAATACATCATTGACTGCGCAAGATATCCAATGCTTCTTCTAGAAACCATAAATGTTAATAATAATATATCATACACATACTATCAGATGATGTACATCATATAGTTTGTCTCATCGATATATCTATATGGTCGCACGAGTATGATTCTTGAGGTGGCCCTCACAGTTCAAGAAGAGGCCCCCATAGTGTAACACTTCGTGCCAGGTGGCATTTTGTTCCGTTGTTTACACTTATCTGCCAATGTTACATATACCTACTAATAATCGTTAAACAAATGAAGATACATTAACATATCCTATCCGCTTTTACATATAAAATATAAAATACAGTTCAACAAAGAATAGGATGGAATGAATTTGTTATACTTAAAATTTCTTTCAAATATTTTTGTTTTCCCAAAACCTTGGCTAAATCGATCTTTCTTCTCCTCGTTGATTCTCTATGTCAATCACTCCTTTAATTTCAGGAAGACAAGCTAATTTTAATTTGATTGTCAAATGGAGGATATTACAAGAAGCAATCTCTAAGGATGTGTTCACTTCATGAAAAACTTGATGACAAAGGAAAATATTATTGTGGAAATCATTTTCAGTTATTTGGTGATATGCTAGAAGTGTGACTAGAAACATTGAGGCGTAGTAGGTGAAAAGCTACAGCGCGTCAGTCATAAGAGACTTGTCATGCTTGTGAAAGTGATTTCCACTATTTGCTATCAGGACTTCGTTTTCTTAATATGAAGTGCGTGTGCTTTTTTTGACCGTTGATATTTTTCCGTTGATTAATCATTTTCAACAAATCCAATACGTGAAGAGTCCAGAAAAAATTATTTGCAAAAAATTTTTTGACACCTTCAATTTGCTAAGGTATAAAAAGAAATTATACAGTCAATCCTAATAAAACAAGGGCTGTCATAACATTTTGACCCAATTGGAAATGCTCAATCAAGTCTTAAGTTTTTTGTTTTTTGATTGGTTCTACTCTATTCCTATGCTAACGCTCACTCTCAAACTTTTGTCCTGCCTCCCTATAGGGCGTGGGAATCGAAACTCACTCCTGAAACGAAATCGTCCCCACTCCAATCATCTTTGAAAATGTGAGGATTTGAACCCTCTATCTCCTCCTTCTATATTGAAAGGGTGGCCACTGGAATAAACCCCAATGGTTAAGTCTTAAGTTTTTCATAAAGTACAATCGTGTACTAAATTTTATTCAATATATATATATATATATATATATATATTGAGTGCTTCATTTAGAGGAAAGAGAAGCTAATGAATTATTAGAATAGCTTGATTGGTACATCATGTTAGATTATAAAGTAATACCCACGATCCTGAAATGTTTTCTTCAAATACTTGAGTCTTTTAGACCTACCTGGATAGATCAAAAGCTTGAATTTAATGGTTTTGTATGGCTTGTAAGGCATCCTATGAACTTTTACGTAGCTGGATTCATGAGTTTATATGATTAAAAAAAAAAAAAAGGATGGTGTATTCATTTTATTTTCCACGTGGGCATATTCCCACGTGGATGTCTGATGAACTTACCGAGAGTGTCGACCTTTAAAAAGCAATAACTTATCTGAACAGAATTTCGTATCGTCTTGCTTCCGAATTCAACTTCCATCCTTTGGTAATAATATCACCTAGGGTGTGGATCCACCGTGGAAGCTTATTTTATTGATGTTAGTGATGACCCATGTAAGGGAGGGATGGGGACATTATAACTACCATAACTTTTATACAACCTTCACTTGAATATCATAATATATATATATTTTAATCACTTGAGTACCATTATTTCTAAACAACATTCACTTGAGTAACATAACTTTCAATGAATAACTTGAATGCCATAAATTTTTTAAAAACGTTTATCTAAATGCCAAAAATTCAACGTGATATGGCACTTGTGGTGAACATTTAAAAAAAATTATGTCACTCAAATGATCAATCTAAAAGTCATATGGTACTCTAGTGATTGGAAAAAAATTTATGGCACTCAAGTGAGTACATAAGCTTTTTTTTTTTTTGATAACCGAGGACTCCACCACGAGTCCCCCATGCCCAAAAGGCTCCTGAGGGCTAGGCCTCTATACCTCAAGAGAGACTAACCTAGCAACTCACTGTCAAGGCCCCCCACTTAAATTGATATCAATTGCAGGTTTTGAACTCGCGACCTCGGTGATGAGGAAGAAACTCTCAACCAATGTAACTACCAACGGATGGGTGTACATAAGCTATTGTACTCAAGTGATTTTAAAAAGGAAAAAAATAAAGTAAAACTATACCACTTAAGTGAACGCTATATAAAAGTTATAGTACTTATGATACTCTTTTCCCCAATGAATAGATACAGTTGACATTTCCCTACCACTGGCATTTGTTAAATATGCAGGTCATGTTGTTATTGGGAGGGTCATGCTATGACTTCGGAGCATTAAGAACATTGATGCCACGGTAGGTCGTCTCACTACATAACAATGCAACGTGAATCCATCTTAAACATTTCGCTTCTCAAGCTGCCATTTCACACCACATCTATAAGGCGAAAAAGTGTTCTCTATCTCCAATTTTTTCTATGCCTGCAGTGCACATTCACAAGAGCAAGCGAACATTTTTTTCTTTTGTAATATCACATGCGCACAGAGTAGTATCAGAGATTTTGTTTTACTAAATTGTTGGATGAACAAGTAAATAAATTTTGTTGGATGAACTTCGCAATTTTGTACTCACACAGCCAAGTGGGTGCTGCAAATTCCCCGAAGTGCTGAAGTATGAATCCTTCTTGCCACTCCTTATCTCTAATACCACCATGCCGAAACTAAGCACATCAGTCTTCGTAGATATCTCTCCATGCTTCACATATTTGGGAGCCGTATAGCCACTGCAACACATAAAACAAATAGATTCAAGAATCATCAATTGGGAAATTGAAATTGGTGTACGATTTCTTTGTATACTTTCTTAGAAAGGTTGAAATAGATAAAGGATATTTAGATGTGCCCTTTCCTGGAAAGGTTGAAACAGATAAAGGATATTTACATAAGTCTATTCGAAACTTACAAAGTGTGAGATTTTGTAGGATTATGACCGACTAATCTAAAAAATTTAAGTTATTAAATGAAATTGCGGTTTGATGTTTAAATGTTCTATCACTCTTTCTCATGCTTAATCTAGTATTTTTGCATAGTATTAAGCATGAACATAATTGATTGGGGAGGCAAATGATATCTGGAAAGATTCAAACTCAAGACCTCATGCTCAGATGCCATGTGATGTTTTTTGGGACTATAGCTCATTGTTCTAAAATTTTAAGCCGTTAGATGGAGGCTTGGTTTAATATTTAAATTACTTATCACAAAGTTCCTATGATCCTTGTAGTATTTTTTTCTGCTTTGGTCCATATGAAATAGCCTTGCCGTGCCAAAATTGGGTATCTTAGGATTCATGATCTCATCCAAAAGAATATTGCTTCACTTCAAATCATGGTGTATGATCCTAGCACATGAATCCTCATACAGACAAAGAGGTCCTCAAGCGATCGACTTATTATACTGAAGCACCTCTCCCAACTTAACAACATACGTTTGATTAACTCTGCAAAATAGAGATTTTTTAGGTTCTTAATTGTTCTACATATAATACATAGCATTGGCAATTTTTAATGATGTTAGAGATATAAATATATTTAGGATATATGTAGGAGGTTTCTTGTATTTCCCTTAATTGATTCTAATTAATATTTAACTACATTAGATAGTTGTCTTATAAAGTCTATTAATAGGCTCGTGTACTTTTCATTTATTAAGGACCAGTTCATTACATTTTTCTACTATACACGCTTTTCAACTTGATATCGAAGTCATCATAATCTGAGAAGTGTAGCCATCGAGTCTGTTTCTAACAATGTGGATAGGCCATGTTTCTCCGCCGCAGTGTCACACAATGCAGCCCGCCAATCCTATACATTGCGTTGCTCCTTCGGCCCATCGTCGCCTCAAGCCCAGCCCCCTCCGCGTCATCTTCTTCCTCGCGTCACTGAGGAGCACGCGCGGGCAAGCGCGACGCCGGAGAAGCTTGAGCAGAGAAGGTTGCGTGCGGAGCAGAGGAGCAGGGGCGTCGACGGGACGTGACCGGAGGAGGCGATGATGGCGGATGGGACGGCGGTCCAGCCGGCGGGTCGAAGCCTCGCCGACCGGCCGCTCCCCGCGCCTATAAATAGGCCCTCCATCCCCGACGAAGGAAGGAGGACGGAGACCGAAAAACAGAGACACGCACAGAGAGAAAGAGAGGGAGAGGCCACCGGAGCTTGGGGTCCCTTGAGAGACTTCAGGGAGCTCGAGTTCTGGCCGGCTGTGGTGTGGTGAGCTCGGAGGGGTCCCCGAGAGACTTTGGGGAGCTCGAAGGGCGAGCCCGAGGGAGAGAGAAGGCAACTCGGCGCCGGATCTGGTTGGATCTGACTGTCCAGGACCCACCGACGCCGTCGTCGTCCGCCGTGGTCGTCGTGATCAATCTGCCCTCGCCGTGGCTGCCATCGTTGTAGATCAACTCCTGTCGTCGCGGCCCTCGCCTTTGTTCAAGAAAAGGTAAAAACCGTCGCCGTCGTCGTGGTTCCAACTGTCGTCACCGTCACCGCCGTGGCCATTGTCGCCGTCGGATCCCTTCGGTCTCTTCCTCGGCGCCGCGGATTCGCAAACCCTAGGGTTTGCGATTTTCCGGGTCGCGAAGCGGATCCGGACCCGGAAAATCGGGTAGGGTTTGCGATCCGGGGGGGCGGCTGCGAGCCGGGTCATGCGCCGGATCCGGGTCGGGTAGGGTTCCGGAGGAACCGGGTCGTGGAGCAGGAAGGTGGGGCGGATAGTCGGGCCGGGCCGGGCATCCCCAAACGCCCGGCCACGGAGTCGTTTTAATTAAGATAAAAAAAAAAAAAAGATAAAAAGACGCGGGCCCGTCCTCAAAAAATCCGAGTCGGACCCAACCCGCGGATCCGACCCGGGTCAGTTTTTATATTATTTTAATATAAAATAATTTTTAAATAAATAAATAAATAATATTTTATTTCAAAAAATAAAAAAAATCAAAAATGTTTTATTTTCAAAAAATATTTAAAAAAAAAAAATGTTTTATTTTCCAGAAAAAAAAATTCGAGAAAAATAAAAAATAATTTATTTTCTAAAAATGTCAAAAAATATTTTATTTTCCAAAAAAATCAAAAATATTTCATATTTTCCAAAAAATGGCAAAAATCCAAAAAAGCCAAAAATTCATGAAAAAAACCAAAAAATGTCAAAAAGTTCAGAAAAAGCCAAAAAGACTTGTATTTTCCCAAAAATACCAAAAAAATCCCAAAAAAAAATCCCTTTTGTGTCCAAAAAATTTAGAAAAAGACCTAGAAAATGTTTTTCCTCCCAAAAATGCATGGAAAATCCCTCGAGCATTCAAAAAACCTCAGGGTTCAAACATGATTAGGTACCGAAAGGGCATTAGTGATTAGTTAGTGTAATCAAGTCCCCGATCCTAATTTCTCTGATTGCGCAGGAGTGAGTATTTCTCCCGATACTTTACTTGGGTTTCTAATCAACCCACCCCAAATCGATTAGTGGCGACTCCATTTTAAAATTTGATTTATAGGTTAAAAACTTGAACCATTAAGTCGTGAATTGGTGGACTTGGGAGAGTCCGGGCATAAATAAATTCAGCTGAGCCATTAGCCTCCTTAGGCGCCCGTACCCGATTGCGGGCGCCGAAAAGAAAAGAGGTCGCGACAGCTTGGCGACTCCGCTGGGGATGTTCGAGGACTTAGGCCATTTTTGTCTTGTTTAAATTCTTTACTGACTTATGTTTTTTTCTTTATGCAGGTCAAAAGTTTAGAAATTTATCATAATTTTATATATTGTTTTGTGATTATAAACTGTTATGCATGCTTTACTATTTTAGACATTACACATGGCACACACAACCCGGCCGCCGGACCTGGGCCGCCATAGGATTTTTAGGATGGTGTTAAGAAAGATACGACCTTGAACGCGAGACTGCGATGTAGAGGTTGCCTTTCTTTTCCCCGAATTTCTTAGCCGAGGTTAAGGGGTATGCTGCTAACGCGAGATTGCGACGGGCGGATACCCTTTTAATTTCATCAAGCCTTCTGAGTTAGAAATCGAGCTGCACATCCCATCTGTATGTCTTTGCCCTTGCCATTTTATTTAGAAGCGAAGTAATTTATTCACTTTTACTTAATCTTTTATGGCTCATGGCAAAATAGGGTCAGGTTGTGTAGCTTCTTTTTTTAATGCGATGGGAAGAATCGATATCAAGTTCATTCCTGCCCCAAAGAAAGAGCTCCTCAGGTGGTGGAATCAGTTAGATCAGCTCGGCCAAGAGCGTGTCAAAATGAGGATTGGTCATCTCCTCCCATTGCTCCAAATCAATATTCACTCTGGAATCATGCAAGCCTTGCCACATTTTTGGTGTCCGGAAACATCCACTTTAGTGTTTGGCAAATTTGAACTGACTCCCACTTTGGAGGAATACAGTCTCGCCATAGGAATGCCCCTGGGAGTAGAGCTTGCTAAGCCACAAATTGGCATTGACCCCATAGTCAGTCTATCACGTTTTTTAAAAAATCATTCAGTAAGAGAAATTGTTAGAACTAACAACAATGCTTTCCCGCTATCATCCTTAACCGAATGCTTTGAAAAACAGTCAATGTCCCAAAAAACCAAGATCTTCCTTTTGGCGTTCTTTGGATTTATTATCTTTCCCCATAGAAAGAATGCCATAAATCCTTCAATCGTGGGGATAATAAATCAAATCACTTTTGGAGCGGGATATGTAAACATGGTTTTAGCTTAAACATTTTTATCCCTTAATCGTTTCAAAGATCAAAAAGAAAAGATCATGAGAGCTGCCCCAGAAATTTTACAAATGTGGTTCTTTTCCCATATCAAAGGATTTGGGCACCTCATGCAAATATTTGAAATCAATGAGTTCAAGCACCCATTGCAAAAGTTCCAAAGCTTGGAGAAATATTCTCCCAATGAAGAATATTCTCGATGGATTAACTTATTAAAAAGCCCAGTCCCAGAGACATTCATATGGCGAACTAAGTGGTTCCTTGCAAGCGAGGCACATTTCGCATTTGATTATTACGATCCCATCCCACTGCTGGGCCTCTCCGGAGCTACCTCATACTATCCATATAGGGTAGCTCGCCAGTACAGGACCCTTCAAAAGTCCCGCCGCCACTCAAGACAGGACTGTTTTGGGTTTCTTTCAACCCCACCGGTTATGACTACTCAGAGGAAATCAGCATAATTCAGAATGCATGGGATAGATGCCACCCAGAGAGGATTATCGTACCCAGAAGATTGAAGGGACAAGAAAAGGCCCATCATGCATCCACCTTTTACATCCTCAACCATGGGATTCCTGAGAAGTTGCAGCCGATAATCCTTGATGTAAGCAGCAAACTTACCAAGCAAGAAATGATCAAGTCTCTTGAAGAAAGTTTGGAGACCAGCAAGAGGCGCATATCAAAGTTATCTCAAAAGAGCAAACGGCGTCGCAAGATCGAGACTTCCCATCGCATATAAAAATGGGCATCGTGGCCTTTTAATGTGTGTTTTAATGTGAATGTTTAAGGTCGTCCTGACTTGTGTCAAAAATCCTTTTGGCATTGTATAAATCTCTTAATAAATAAAAATGACTCGACCCTTGCCATGAGCCAGTGTTCCATGTGTTTCCTTTATTTACGTTTTCTCCATTTCCTGTGTTAACAGGTAATCACAGCATAGCCATATTCACCAAATCTAAAAGCCTGGATGGCTGAAGAAAATGTACCAAGCCGTGTCGAGATTATGGAAAGAGAATTGAAGCAGGTCTTCAATGTGCTTCAACAGCTCTCAAAGCAAGTGGATTCCATTCAGGGCAAATTGACTCCTACCCCAACCTCAATCGAAGTAGTATTACCGCAATCATCCACCCGAGGAGAACAAGGAAGATATACCGATGATAGCATGCCTGAATTGGAGGACGACGCACACCAAATCATGGTTGAGAAAGTAAAACCCAACATTTCGTCTAAAACCGAGCATGATAAGCGTCTGGAGAAGCTTGAAGAAAGGCTAAAGCAACTGCAAGGCCTACAGGATCCTACTCCAACAGACCTCTCCATCTACTCCAAAGTCAAAATGCCCGAAAAGTTTAAGATGCCTGAATTTGAGAAATACGATGGCACAACCTGCCCAAGGGCTCATTTGCAAATGTACTTAGTTCGAATGGCCCAGTATGTTAATAATGTGCCTTTAATGATCCAATTGTTCCAGTCAAGCCTAGTAGGTCCTGCTTTGAGGTGGTACATCAAGAAAAACATAAACCTCATCGAAACATGGAGTGAAGCAAGCGAGGCATTCCTCAAGCAGTACAAATTCATAATGGACATTACCCCTTCTCGTGAGGATCTCGATCGCACGGAAAAGAAGAAGCAGGAATCTTTCAAAGAATATGCTATCAGGTGGAGGAATCTCGCCGCCCAGATCAGTCCCGAACCGACTGACTTTGAATTAAGAAAAATGTTCATCAAAACCCTCCCCTATGAATACCGCAACCGGATGGTGACTACGATCGCTGAATCATTCAATCAACCCATTCCAGTGGGAGAGCAGATAGAGATAGGGTTAAGAGATGGCTGGTTCACCGAGCCTACACCTGTCGGCAGAAGATTCAGCATGAAAAAGGATAAAGAGCCCCTGAGCGATGTCAATGCCACCTACACCGCAAATACCGGTCACCTCCCGACTGTTCAGACAAGCACAGGCCAACAACAAACCAATAGCCGTCAGCCTCAACGCTACAACAACCGAAGACAATTCACTCCGCTTCCTGGATCTCCTTCCCAGGTTTTGGCAATCCTCTGGAACAAGAATCTCCTCTCGATTGAGCCGAGACGACCCAATGCGGCTTCGCCAGCTACGACCCATCCAAAAAATGTGATTATCACATGGGAGAAGTAGGCCATTCAACTGATGATTGCTTCATCCTTAAACATCGGATCCAGAACCTGCTGGATACTAAAGCCTTCTCATTCCAAACGACGAAGCCAAATGTCCAAAGCAATCCGCTCCTTGATCATGCTGACAAAGTAAATGCGATATTCGGTTTCGAAGCTAGTCAAATCAGAAATGTTATTACCCTTATTGTTGACATCTATCGAGGGCTAGTGGAAACCGGGTATTATTCCAATGACGAAATACCACATTTTGCGACAATGAAAGCAAGGGTATCAAGAATGATAGAAGCCGGAGTAATCATGCATGTTGGTCACACCGGCATAGTTTCCACTATATCGCAAGTCCTCATCAACTGGGATGAGGAATGTGCCGCGCTAAATGCAGAAAGGAAGAAGAAAGATTCCACCCCACCGGAGGATATAATCGAAGCATCGATAGCGGAAGCAGCTATAATCATTGAAATCCCCTAGCCTTACAAATATGAACGTAACAATGTGGTACCATGGTCTTATGACCTCGATGTGGGTTTAGTCACGAGATCTGGGCGAACCTATGCTCACGCAAATACGCAGTCTGCTAAGCCCGTCACCGACGAAGAAGCCAAGGAGTTTTTGGCCGTAGTTAAGGCAAGCGAATATAATGTGGTGGAGCAATTACGAAAATCACCAGCACAGATCTCTCTGCTGGAATTACTTCAGACATCTGTCAAGCACCAAAAATCCCTTATGAAGGTATTAAGTGAGGTACATGTCCCTGAAACAATTGAACATGACAAACTCGAGGAATTTGTTAGCACCATCCTACTGAAGGATCAAATGACATTCTCTGATGAAGAAATCCCTGAGGAGGGTAGAGGACATACCAAAGGCCTCTACATATCAGTCAAATGCAACGCATCTCACGTTGCTCGAGTGCTGATTGACAATGGATCTGCTCTTAACATATGTCCACTAGCGACACTCTGTCGCCTTCAAATAGACAGATCACGGATCCAAGTACCCAAGACTTCCGTTCGAGCATTTGATGGAACAAAGAAGGAAACAGTAGGAGAGATTGAACTCGACGTTCAAATTGGCCCAACTGTATTCAAAATTTTGTTCCAAGTAATGGATATCTCCACTGCATTCAATTTCCTCTTAGGGCGCCCATGGATCCACGTCGCAGGAGCAGTACCTTCAAGCCTCCACCAAAGTGTGAAGTTCGTGATTGGAGGAAAGCTAATCACAGTCCGAGGAGAAGAAGACCACCGTATCTACCACGAGACAGCCATTCCTTATGTTGAGCCTGGTGACAAGAATGAAGCTAGCTATCAATCGTTCGAGCTCGTGTCTACTGTACACGAAACTCGAGGGACCTTGCCCCTCGTCCCCGAAGTATCAAGTGCTGCGATCATGGTAGGAAAAATCATGGTTGGACACGGTTTCATTCCAGGACAAGGACTTGGTAAGGAAGGCCAGGGCATCCGTCAACCTATTGAAGCCCTGAGGAGACCCTACGCTATCGGTTTAGGATACCTCCCGGATAGAAAAGCAAAGAAAAAAGTCGGCCTTTTATACCCCCGTCTCGAGGAAACTTTCCTAGGCCCAGCTCGGATGATGCGTGAAGAGGAAGGAGTGATCAATACTTCAAATTGGTTCAACCCCGAGAGCTCAAACTTGCCCGTAATCCAGGAGGGCACAACTTGGCCCTCAAAGAAAGAGGGGCCGGATGACATGACCACCATGTTTGGAGACATTTCTATATGTGCTATTGAGGAAGAGCAGTTAGAAGGAGCAGGCGATAACTTCTCATTCATCCAGCTTCAACGCCAAGTTGATGAACTACGCGAGACAGTACACCACTTGACGGAAAACTTCGCTCAAGCTACCCGCGCATTCCGCTCTCGTCATAATGAAGATTTGGTAGTAAATGAAGAAGACCCTACTGATGCGATCTGGCAAGGGGTCCGGCTATCTCAGTCCTCAAAAAGCATGAGGCAGTATTCGCCTCTTCCTAAATCGATGACCATCGTTTTTCCCATCCTCCTAGAGCAAGGGCTAATCGCCAAGGAACTGAGTCATCCTACTCCCGAGTACTTCCTTGATTATGATCCATCCAAGCAATGTGATTATCATTCGGGAGAATTAAGGCACTCGTTAGATGGCTGTACCATTCTGAAAGACAAGGTTCAGGATCTTTTAGATGCTGGGGTATTCACGTTCCGCTCTCCGTGGTTGTGTTTTGGCCAAAATCACCTCCTCGTGATACCCAGCACTCGTACCATGTTCCCTGAGCATGCTAAGGAAGCACGTAGAGGAGAGATGATCATGGACACTTTGGGTCAGCCAAGTGGTAAATTTGACTACTATGTCAATTACTCAATCCCCCAAAGTTTCTATGATCATCATCGCCACATCGTCCCTGATGGATGGGAAGGCATGGATGATCTGGAATCTGCAAAGCCGCAAGCACAGGGAGAAGTGGCTGGCAGCTGGTATGAAGACTTCTTCGTGGGCGCTATCAATGAAGGACCGCCAGGGGAAATGGGCGCAGACCCGCTCTAGTAGAATCCTTTTTATTTCCTTCGCATACTCCCCTACGTGGGAGCCTGTACATATTTTTTAAGAGTTTGTCTTGTTTTGTTTTCAACATCAGTTCCACCCGAGGAACCATTTTTTGAAATCACTTTGTAAATCCGTCTACTAATAAATAAAGTTGAAAACATTTTGAGGGCATGGGGAGACACACCAAACCGGCTCGTTGATGATAGCCAGCCATCAAATGAAAGAAGAAATCTGAGGCCCGGGTCTCCTCATGTTTCCTTATCCTAAAAAAACAATTTATCACATTTCCAAAAAAAGGAGCATGCATACTACTAACCTTATTTGTCCTCTTAGCCTATCTACTCTATGACACAGGAATAATCTAGCGGTAGGCAAGGGTATGGGAGCGGTCCAAACCAACATCGTGGATAGCCATGATAGCAATTCTGATAGCTCAGATGATGACTTTGATAATTCCGATGAAATTCAACGAGACTGGGAGCGTCATGAAGAAACAAGGCCCTCTACCATTGAAGACACCGTCACCGTCAATTTAGGTAGCACAGAAGGTCCAAGAGAGATAAAGATTGGCGCCAACCTTCCTGAAGAAGAAGCTGCGGACCTGATTGCTCTTTTAAAGAGGTATCAAGACATATTCGCATGGTCATATGCGGATATGCCAGGCCTTGATCCAATGATCGTGGAGCATAGTTTGCCAACCAACCCTGATATAGCCCCCAAGAAGCAACGGCTAAGAAGAACCAAGCCAGAATTGTCAAAAAAGATTGAAGAAGAGGTAATGAAGCTCCTTGAGGTGGGTTTCCTCGAAGTCTCGCGATACCCCAGCTGGGTAGCAAACATTGTGCCAGTAAAAAAGAAGGATGGTCGAATACGTGTTTGTGTCGACTATCGTGACTTGAACAAAGCAAGCCCGAAAGATGATTTCCCATTACCCCACATAGACGTTCTGGTAGACAGTACTGCAGGGTTCAAACTGTTCTCTTTTATGGATGGATTCTCGGGATACAACCAAATAAAGATGAAGGAGGAAGACAAGGAAAAAACGGCATTCATTACTCCATGGGGAACTTTCCATTATAAGGTCATGCCTTTTGGCCTGAAAAATGCTGGAGCAACTTACTAGCGAGCCATGGTCACCCTTTTCCATGACATGATGCACAAAGAAATTGAAGTATATGTCGATGACATGATCGCTAAAACCAGACATGGAGAAAACCATGTGAAGACCCTGGAGAAACTATTTGAGCGACTTCGCTAGTTTAAGTTGCGCTTGAATCTAGCGAAATGTGTGTTTAGGGCAACTTCTGGCAAATTACTTGGATTCATTGTGAGCTGTAAAGGGATAGAAGTAGATCCATCAAAAACCAAGGCGATATTTGAGATGCCTCCTCCCTCGACTGTAAAAGAAGTCTGGAGCCTCCTGGGGAGATAAATTACATTGCTCGATTCATTTCCCAGCTTTCTGAAACTGCAAAACCCTTCTTTAGACTTCTCAGAAAAGACGCACAAATTAAACGGGATGATGATTGCCGACTGGCATTTGAAGACCTAAAGCAATACTTGATGAAGCCCCTGATTCTAGTACCTCCAGTCCCGGGGCACCCTTTAATTCTCTACCTTACAATAAACAGTGAGTCCTTAGGTGCAATGCTGGCACAAAAGGAACCCCATGACCAGAAGGAGCGAGCCATCTACTATTTGAGCAAAAAGTTCACCACGTCAGAGCAAAACTACTCCAAATCAGAAAAAACATGCGCTGCATTAGTATGAATGTTGCATAGACTCCGGCAGTATACCTTACATTACCAGACTTTCCTCGTAACCGAAAGTGACCTGATTAAGTATTTGCTTAGTCGCCCAGCATTGGTAGGAAAATTGGCCAAATGGCAAATCTTGATCTCGGAATTCGACATTCAAGTGACGTCTCAAAAATCAGTTAAAGGGCGGGTGATTGCCGATATGTTAGCAGACTGTCCTAAAGAAGTATGCAAGGATAATCCCCTGGACGATCGAATTCTCGCAGTAGAAGAAGACATGTGGAATATGTTCTTCGACGGAGCTATAAATTTGTCAGGCTCCGGCACTGGGGTAGTCTTGATATCCCCAAATGGACAGTATTATCCTGTGGCTGCAAAATTAATGTTTCCATGTACCAACAATATAGCCGATTATGAAGCATGCATCCTCGGTTTGCAAGCGGCTATTGAAATGGGAGTGACGAAGCTAAAGGTGTTCGGTGATTCTACCTTAATAATCCTCCAAACATTGGGCGAATGGAAGACAAAAGACGCCAAACTTGTGCCTTATCACGGTTACTTAGAAAAGTTGGCGGGAAAATTCCAAGACATCTCATTTGAATACCTACCTAGAATTCATAATTAGTTCGCTGATGCACTAGCAATGCTATCATTTATGTTGCAAGCAGCAAGAGGGTTAGAAGTTGAGCCTTTAAAAATCGAAGTCCTGGCAAGACAGGCCTACTGCATGACCATAACTGAAGAGCCCGACGGGAGACCCTGGTATTACGACATCATGAAATACGTCCAGAAGTAGGAGTTCCTTAAACAAAGCACTCCCTCTGATCGAAAATTCCTAATGAAAATGGCTTCAAAGTTTTTCGTCAGCGGTGAAAATCTATACAAAAGATCGTATGACTCGGTCCTGCTAAGATGTGTGGATGCGGCAGAAGCCACACGAATAATGCAAGAAATACATGAGGGAGTATGTGGCCCTCACATGAATGGACGTATGTTGGCCAAGAAGATAATGAGACTGGGTTATTACTGGCTCCCCTTAGAGAATGATTGTGCTCAGCATGTACGAAGTTGTCATCGTTGTCAAATTCATGGAGATAAGATAAATGTCCCTCCAACTGAACTGCATCAGTTATCTGAGCCATGGCCGTTTTCAATGTGGGGCATCGATGTAATCGGCCCAATTAACCCAAAGGCGTCAAATGGGCATCAGTTCATCTTGGTTGCAATTGATTACTTTTCGAAATGGATCGAGGCCACATCATATGCAAGTGTAACTGCACGGAATGTTATGAAGTTTATCCAACGTGACATAATCGCCCGATATGGTGTGCCAGATTCCATCATCACCGACAACGGGACAAATCTGAACAACAAGCTGATTGATCAATTATTTTCTAAGTTCAAGATCCAGCATCTAAACTCATCCCCTTATCGCCCGCAAATGAATGGGGCTGTAGAGGCCGCCAACAAGAACATTAAGAGAATCCTAGCCAGGACGGCTGAAAATTACCGCGACTGGCACGAGAGGCTACCCTTTGCACTAACAGCATATCGAACTTCGATTCGAACTTCTACTGGGGCAACCCCTTTTTCCCTGGTTTACGGTATGGAGGTAGTTTTACCCGTGGAAGTAGAAATCCCTTCCCTACGAATTTTATCCCAGGCTGGATTATCTAAGGAGGAATGGACACAACAAAGGCTCGAGCAGCTGAACATGATCGATGAAAAGCGACTGAAAGCCCTCTGTCACGGTCAGTGTTATCAACAGAAGGTAGCTCGATCATTTAATCAAAAGGTGCGACCCAGGCACTTCGAGGTAGATGAGCTAGTCTTGAGAAAGACGCTGCCAATCTTTCCAGAGCCTGGAGGCAAGTTCGCCCCAAATTACAAGGGTCCTTATGTAATAAAGAAGATACTCCCCGGAGGAGCCTTGATCCTAACTGAGATGGATGGGCGAGAGTTTTCTAAACCAATTAATTCCGATGCTGTAAAAAAATACTACCCTTGAATGATGTTCATTGTGTGGCATTGCCAAACACTTCTCTATCATATTAAAGATGCCTATGCACCTTTTATATATGAATGATGTATTTACACCGTCATGAAAATCGTGTATTTGGAGAAAAATGAATGGTAATCCCCAGCATTTAAGGAAGTGTCGAAAATCAAGTAGCAAACTCGATGGCATAACTTGGGCAAATCGACATTACCCAGGCAGACGCATAAGAGTAATCCATGTCAATTTCGCCTAGCTTGGTGTAAAAGATGCGTCGTTCAGGAGCCAGCCTGGTTAGAAGGAACCTTCTATCCCAGTCAGCAATCTTAGAATCCGGAAACCTCACTTCTTGTTCCAGACGCATGCCCTTGCAAGAAGCAATTGCTATTGGAAAGGTGGAAATTTTAATTGTCCATCTCAAAATTCCATAGAAGCTTGAAGTACATGACTTTGCTCAATGCTGCTAATGGTCATATAGTCAAAGACAGAAGGAGAAATTCCACAGAAGGAAGGCGTTGAAGATGAATCAACGACCATCAATCATGCATACATGGTCATAAATGAGGGAGGCCAATTGAAGGAAACATTGAACTATGCTAAGAAGAGAAGCCATCATCGACATTCAAATATCCTTAGGAATCAACAAATACAAACTCGGGGAAAGGGTAACTTGGTATCGTTTCCAATGCTCCCACTCTCCGAACCCGCTTTTGACATATTTTCCCTATTTGACGGGGAGCATCACAACTCAAGAACCAAACTCAATGTTTAGATTTGACAAATCAATACCGGCCAAGCTAGTATAAATGGCTTGCATCGAATTCACTTGACTTCGTGTAAACGGACATGCCATCCATAAGCCAATTAAGGAGAATAATTGACCTGATGAAGTGGAAGACACGAGACTTCATGTCCTCTTTGTACTTCAGGTTCACCCAATCATCTGCAAACTAGTGAAGGGTAAAGTTGTATCGCTTCCAGTTATTCGACTCTTGAAAGAGTTCACGACTAACACATTCCCTCTTGTTTGTTGCAGGATCACTTGAATGTCAAAAGCAAAGATAACAAATCAATGAGAGGCATGACAAGCTCTCCCAAACAAAATGGCGTCTCAAGTATCACCAAAAGCAAATGACAGAGATCCTTCGTGCCTTAATTCACCTTTAATTTTGCCCATGTTGATTGATCCATTTTCAGCTTCTTCTCAGCAAAAAGCAAGAGTAGAAATTCCTGATCAGATTCCCAATCCCTGGTTGATCCTTCATATGTCATGTCCCTAACCAATAGGAGCAATCTATTGACAATCATTTGTGAATAACCCTTTGTAAATAACTCTTTCAAAATTCAACACATTTGTGAATACCGTTCCACCAAGTAAACACCCCTATAGCTGTTAATAAGTTCTTCTTGAGTAAAAAGCCTTTCATTTATTTTGAGAGTACAAACCCCATCACATCATACACTGCATGCATTTTTCTAGGTGAATTCTGCATGATGATTTTGTCTGTCTAAATCATTGATTCCATTGAGAATTATTAGAATAGACAGCTAATTGAAGAATACAAGATTGATTGAGCATGTTGGATGAGGCACGTCAGAATGATGGCAGGCAAGCCATATCCTACACATAATCCCCCATCTATACACTTGTGAAATGAGTGCAGAAAATTCCATGACTACAGGGTAAAGAGTTCTCTCGCGAATAGTACGATGATCAAAGCAGTGAGAGGCACTCCATCGCTCACTTTGAGCCCCATACACTGACAAATTTCTACTATACTCCCGACAAAGAACCACCCCACACTGGGGCAAGTCAAAAGCAAATCAGCATCACAAGGTGAGAAAGGGGATAGAAATTTTCTTGCTTGCACTTGCATCAATCTTCGAGTGTCTTTATTGCATATGAACACTCGCGTTAATTTAAGTGCCCTAGAGTCGTGAAGAGCAATTCTTTATTTACGCACTTGTATCCATTGTACAACTCAATTGAGTCTGTAAATTCACCCTCACATGGAGGCAAAGCAGAAGCCACTATCGTGCCAACAAAAGATGAAGACTCCATAGTCTAACAAAGGCGTTTGCTTGAACTTGCCAAGATCAATTCCTCAAGCAACAAGAACAAAAACATGGGCATAAAAAGAAGTGTACCTGGTAAAAGCAAGGTCAATGCCCATGAATGAAAAATTGAAGAGAGAAATAGGGGCATGAAAAAGCGGTGTGCCTAGTAAAAGCAAGGCCAATGCCCCAAACAAAAACACAGCCATTTGTATTCCCAAGAGAAATTGTTGTTCAATTGATAGAACCTCCATCGGACCGTGAGAAGAAAGACTAGTGACAAATGCCAAGACAATCACCAACTCTCACCCTCTTACATGTGAGCCAAGACTACGTTGCATTCCCATTGTAAAAGTCTCTTCAGACTAGGGGGCACTTCAATTAACGCAGGATTTCATATTTCTATAAACATCGCTCGAAGAAGTACGAGCAAGATTACTCTATCTCTTTTCGCAGGGTTCTTGACTTGTAAACTCGGAGACGATCGTGCAGCATTTTTTGTTCATCAGCTTTGACCTCGATGGTCCCATTTGATGAGCCGTTGACCAAATCTTCATCACAATTTCAACAAAAACCCCTCACATTGGTAAAGTCGTACTGTTTGCGAGAATACTCGGACCCCTGTTGACATGATGACAGTGAGATAGTGTGGTCCTTATAAATCCTACATCAATGGTCAGGATAGCCTTCTCCATGAGAATGAGTGGAAAGTCCTTTCAGACTGAAAGTCCCTCATCTGGCATGCTCAAAGCATCTATATTCCGAATAAATGTTGTCTTTCAAAATCTTCCCCAATGGAATTCAAACGATACGAAACTGATAAAATTATCATGCATAAATCACGTTTGAATTTATGAATTTACATTATATACAATCATGTGTGCATATTGTGCAAATAGCATACTCTCTTCTTGACACTCGACCTATTCGAGTCGTCCCTTGAGTTTGGGTGCTTGCAATTGTCTAAGTATTTTCTTTGTCTTTGAGTACCGGCCACTGTTCAGATACTCCCTTTTCCTGACACTCGACCTGTTTGAGTTGTCCCCAGAGTATTGATGCTTGTGATTGACCAAATATCCATTTATTATTGAATACCTACTGTTGTTTAGGTATCCCCATATCGTCAAGTACCCATCGTTATCTGGGTACTTCCTCTTCATGACACTCAGCTTGCCCGAGTTGTCACCAAATAATATAGCAGCTGGTCAAGCATTCCATTGCTTTGCTTGGCACCACCATCCAGGTATGTTTTCTAGCACTTGGGCCAGCCTGAGTGGTCCCAGATCATATCACTAAATACTTGTATTCCAGTGCTTTGTACACCTGTGGCTATCCAGGTGTCCCACCTCTTTAAGTGCCTGCAGCAATCCAAGTAAGCCTCATACCACAGTCAAGTTTATAATACCAGGAGGTGAGAGACCTTCATGAATATCCCAGGTACGTCCTCGATATTCCCAATTACCAGGAGGTGAGAGACCTTCACCAATATGCGGGGCACGCCCTCGATATTCCCATTTACCAGGAGGTGAGAAACCTTCACGAATATGCGGGGCACGCCCTCGATATTCCCATTTACCAGGAGGTGAGAAACCTTCATGAATATGCGAGGCACGTCCTCGATATTCCCAACTACCAGGAGGTGAGAAACCTTCACCAATATCCCAGGAATGCCCTCGATATTTCCCAATTGCCAGGAGGTGGGACACCTTCACAAATATCCAAGGTATGTCCTCAAATGTTTCCAATTATCAAGTACCCCTTCGATACTTGTGAATGTCCAAGTATCCCCCAAGAATTTATACTTGTGATTATCCAAGTACCCCTTCAATGCCTATGGTCAGCCAAATACCCATTTCGACGCCTGCAAAGGCCTAAATATCCTTCAGGTTAGTACTTGTGAATATCCATGTACTCTTTGATATGCCTGTGAATGTTCAGATATCTTCCAAAATCGATGCCCTGAGAAAGGTCGGCGCATCCTCCCGAGAAAAGTCGGGTACCAACTGTTGTCTTTGACAAATCAGACACCCACAAATGAGATGCCCTGAGAAAGGTCGGTGCATCTCCCGTCAAGGCAACCGAAGAAAGGTTCGGGTCCTAGACAAATCACTAATTGTTTTAACAGGCGACCGAAGAATGGTGCGGGTCCGTGACAAACCACTGATTGCTCCAAACAGGCGACCGAAGAATGGTTCGGGTCCTGGAGGAGCAATTTCCCGTCGAGGCAACCGAAGAAAGGTTCGGGTCCTAGACAAATCATTGATTGTTTTAACAGGCAACCGAAGAACAGTTCGGGTCCTGGAAAAGCAACCTCCTCATATCACCAGGTAAGATGACACCTTGATACTTGCCAAACTCGGGGTTTACACCATATCGCACTCACTCCCGGTAAGTAACTACAGGTATCTTCTTATCTGTCTTAGTATATGTAAAGTTATATTACTCTTTTTCTGCATAGAATAATAGGCCCCAAATAAAATATAATTTGCTACGCATGCATAGATAAAATTGAGGCATCAGTTTGTCTTTGAATGCAACCTCTGCGAGCTCACCTTCAAAGAGGGGCAGCTGTTGACACCTCAATTTTTATTATGTTTATTAATTAAGTTTTTATTTATTTTGTCTTTTTCGAAATAATAAGCAAATAAAAAAGAAAAACCGAAAAAACAATAAAAACAAAAAAAAAAACAAAAGAAAAAGCGGAAAGGTAGCCCCCCTCCCTGCGTGGGCCTTCGGCCCATCGTCGCCTCAAGCCCGGCCCCCTCCGCGTCATCTTCTTCCTCGCGTCACTGAGGAGCACGTGCGGGCAAGCGCGACGTCGGAGAAGCTTGAGCAGAGAAGATTGTGTGCGGAGCAGAGGAGCAGGGGCGTCGACGAGACGTGACCAGAGGAGGCGATGATGGCGGATGGGACGGCGGTCCAGCCGGCGGGTCGAAGCCTCGCCGACCGGCCGCTCCCCGCACCTATAAATAGGCCCTCCATCCCCGACGAAGGAAGGAGGACGGAGACCGAAAAACAGAGACACGCATAGAGAGAAAGAGAGGGAGAGGCCACCGGAGCTTGGGGGCCCTTGAGATACTTCAGGGAGCTCAAGTTCTAGCCGGCTGTGGTGTGGTGAGCTCGGAGGGGTCCCCGAGAGACTTCGGGGAGCTCGAAGGGCGAGCCCGAGGGAGAGAGAAGGCAACTCGGCGCCGGATCTGGTCGGATCTGACTGTCCAGGACCCACCGACACCGTCGTCGTCCGCCGTGGTCATCATGATCAATCTGCCCTCGTCGTGGCTGCCATCGTTGTAGATCAACTCCTGTCGTCGCCGCCCTCACCTCCGTTCAAGAAAAGGTAAAAACCGTCGCCGTCGTCGTGGTTCCAACTATTGTCACCATCACCGCCGTGGCCATTGTCGCCATTAGATCCCTTCGGTCTCTTCCTCGGCTCCGCGGATTCGCAAACCCTAGGGTTTGCGATTTTCCGGGTCGCGAAGTGGATCCAGACCCGGAAAATCGGGTAGGGTTTGCGATCCGGGGGGGGGGCTGCGAGTCGAGTCATGCGCCGGATCCGGGTCGGGTAGGGTTCCGGAGGAACCGGGTCATGGAACAGGAAGGTGGGGCGGGTAGTTGGGCCGGGCCGGGCGTCCCCAAACGCCGGCCACGGCGTCGTTTTAATTAAAAAAAAAAAAAAAAGATAAAAAAGAAAAAAAATCCGAGTCGGGACATTCCAACCGCGGATCCGACCCGGTCATTTTTTATATTATTTTAATATTAAAATAAAATAATTTTTTAAATAAATAAATAAATAATATTTTATTTCAAAAATAAAAAAAATCAAAAATGTTTTATTTTCAAAAAATATTTAAAAAATGTAAAAAAATGTTTTATTTTCCAAAAAAATCGAGAAAAATAAAAAATAATTTATTTTCTAAAAATGTCAAAAAATATTTTATTTTCCTGAAAAAAAAAAAAAAAATCAAAAATATTTCATATTTTCCAAAAAATGTCAAAAATCAAAAAAAAAAGCCAAAAATTCATGAAAAAACCAAAAAATGTCAAAAACTTCAGAAAAAGGCAAAAGACTTGTATTTTCCCAAAAAAAATACCAAAAAATCCCAAAAAAATCCCTTTTGTGTCCAAAAAAATTAGAAAAAGACCTAGAAAATGTTTTTCCTCCCAAAAATGCATGGAAAATCCCTAAACATCCAAAAAAAAAAACCTCAAAGGTCATTAGGTTTAAACAAGATTAGGTACCGAAAGGGCATTAGTGATTATTGGTGGACTAGTGTAATCAAGTCCCCGATCCTAATTCTCATTTGTTTCAGTCAAAGTCATTTACTTCACATGGCCCTACTACTTACATAGTTGATAATTTACAAACAAGAATTGGCCATACGGTAAACATCTTGATATCCACATTGTTCTTGCCTACCACATTTATGAGTGATTGTGTGGACTTGGCTTTGATGTATTTCAAGATTCACGAACAAGACAAACGATACTTCACTTGGGTTTCTAATCAACCCACCCCAAATCGATTAGTGGCGACTCCATTTTAAAAATTTGATTTCACTTTGAGGTTAAAAACTTTTTTGAACCATTAAGTCGTGAATTGGTGGACTTGCCATGGAGAGTCTTGTTGATACGACGTCAAGGTTGCTATAGTTATGTTGGCTGCTATAAGATATGGAAATGCATACACATAGCGATATTGTCATTCATTGTGACAATGGAAGTGCTATTCAAACAGCACATAATGATGTTTTTATCAAGCTCTTGTTGATATGACATCAAGGTTACTATGGTTATGTTGACTACTATAAGATATGGAAATGCGTAAACATAGAGATATTGTCATTCATTGTGAAAATTGAAGTGCCATTCAAATAGCACATAATGATGTTAGGGATGTAGACATATTTAGGATATATTTAAGAGATTTCATCTATTTACCTTGATTGATTCTGATTGATATTGTACTAGGTTGGATAGTTATCTCATAAAACCAATAGATAGGCTCGTGTACTTTTCATTTGTTGAGATCAGAACATTACATTTTTCTATTATCACAATTCTCAATTAGTGAAATGAAAGCGAGATATTTGAACATCCAAGTTTGTACCAGCAATGAATCATTCATGTCATGCACTGGGTGCAAACTCAAGTACAGGAAGTCTTTCCCCTTCTTCCAAGATATACTTATGGGGCTTAATCAGATTTTTATCTTTGAAGCCTGGCAATCGTAGTGACCTCATTCTTGAACTGTTGTTGACCTTGATTAGAACACTCCTCAAGCCTCATCACAGCAATTGTCCATTTTCAAGCTTGCCCTACAATCAAATTTGCATTGGCAAAAAATATATATTTTTTCTTTTTTAGTGAAGGTAATAAATATATTGGGGAAGGTAAAAACTATGCAACCCTCAGCTTCAAAAACTTACACTCACAATGAAAATGCTCATAAAGAGTGGAAGAAAGTCAAGAAAAAAGCCAAGCGGCAAGCAAAAGGACCAAAGCCATCACAAGAGACACAGGCACACCCAAAAGCCTACCCAAAAAATACCAAGGGCCTACCCAGCCAGTGTGCAAACAACAGAGGAGAAGATGGTAGGATCCAATTCCTAAAATTGTTGTAATCTTCTAGTTCTAGTGGAATCGTCCACATTCCTAAAGGTGAGAGCCTTATCTTGAACGACTTTGATAAGGTGCTTCTTCATGGTCGAGGTAGAAACCGGCTCACCCCTGAAAAGAATACCATTCATATTCTTCTAAATGACGTGACAGAGCACACCAAAGGAAAAATGAACAATACATTTATGAAACTCCTTACCCAAAAGGAAGGTAGTGGCCCAAGTCAGCGTTTCCTCCCAAGGCTTGTTCCTCCAAGGGAGTCTGCACCCAGTTGCCCAAAAGAAGGCAATACGCAACGTAATGCAACATCTAAAAAATAAATGATCAATTGAATCAAGTACCTCATCATAGAAAGGGCAGAATGCAGCATCAATCCTACCATGAGCCATGAGAAGGGACTGAGTAGGCAACCTTTGCTTGGTAATGAGCCAAAGGTCAAGTCAGGATGGCATTGTTCCAAATGAAACCATGCCAACTAACTCGATCATTCTTTCGCCTTATAAGCTCCCAAGCCTAGGCCACCGAGAACACTTCCGAGGAATTTTCCCTCCAACATAATAGATCCTTAGGCAGAAGTACAGCGCAAGTACCATAACTTGGCATCGAGGGACACTTAAGTGCCATAACTTGGCACCGATGGACACTTAAGTGCCATAACTTTAAAATGGTACACTTGAGTGCCAGTTTTGAAGTCAAATGGGACACTTAAGTGCCACTCTGGTGAAGATTCGGCCAAATGGCTGATGTGGCGACTTTCCAGCGAGCTCGGTCCAAAACGGTGTCGTTTTGCATGCTGACGTGGCGGAAAAAATGCAAAAACGATTTGTTTCGTGTCAACGTGTAAATAATAATATAAAAATTAATTAAATTAAATCTAAAATATTCAAAAAAATTTTAAAAAATAAGAAAATTTTAAATTTTAAAATTTTTAAAATTTTTTAAAAATTGAGAAAAAAAAAAATTAAGAAAATTTCGAAAAATTTAATAATTTAAAATATTAAAAAATTTTGAAATTTTTTTAAAAATTTAAAAATTAAGAAAAATTTTAAAAAATTTAAAAATTAAGAAAAATTAAAAATTTTAAAAATTTTAAAAATTAAAAAGGGGGAGGCCGAGCGAGGCGGCTCCCTCATTGCCGCCGCCTCCGCCGCCGCCGTTCGGCCTCCCCTCCCCCTTTTTTTTTTTACTTTTTCTTAATTTTTTAATTTTTTTAAAATTTTTTAAAATTTTTTAAAATTTTTAAATTTTTTAAGTTTTTAAACTTTTCTTAATTTTTAAAATTTTTAAAATTTTTCTTTTTAAATTTTTTTAAATTTTCTTAAATTTTCTTAATTTTTAAAAATTTTCTTAATTTTTTAAATTTTTCTTAATTTAATTTTTTTTAAAATTTTCTTATTTTTTAAAATCTTTAAAATTTTTTAATTTTTTAAAATTTTCTTATTTTTTAAAATTTTCTTATTTTTAAATTTTTTAAATTTTTCTTATTTTTTAAATTTTTTTTGAATATTTTAAATCTAATTAATTAATTTATATATTATTATTTACACGTAGACACGAAATGGCATCGTTTTTGCGTTTTCTCCGCCACGTCAGCGTGCAAAACGACGCTGTTTTGGACCAAACTCGATGGAAAATTGCCACGTCAGCTATTTGGCCAGATTTTCGCCGGAGTGGCACTTAAGTATCCCATTTTACTCCGATATTGGCACTTAAGTATACCATTTTAAAGTTATGGCACTTAAGTGTCCCTCCATGCCAAGTTATGGCACTCTAGGTGTCCCAACCTCTAGATCCTTAGCATCAATCAAAGAAGGGAGCAACGAACCCCAAGTTGCAATCACTGACCATATAGCGTGGCCATCCTCAGGAAAAAGGTCAGCCACCAAAGCCTGTCTTGAATGACCAGACCTATAGATAAGCAAATCTGTGAATAATAAGTTCAAATGACCCTTGGGGTGCCAATTGTCAAACCAAAGATAAGTGTCAAGACCCTCACTTATCCTCTAGTGGAAGTGGAGTCAAAATTCTATCCTGAGTTGTAAAATTTTCTTCCAAACCTAAGAACAAAAGGTAGGCTTCTTTCGTTACCAAAAAGAAAAGGTCGGCTTCTTCCTTACCCAGAAATTCCTCCTTTTTAAGAAGGTCAAGTGGACCCATCTGCATCATAAGGATTCTTTATCTGAAAATAGAATCCAGATGTGCTTGAGCATAGCCACCTTATTGCACTCACGCAATCTCCGGATACCCAGGCCCTCCTCCACCTTAGGAAGGCAAACATCTTCCCAGGAACTTTGGCACCCCCTCTCTCCAAGTGAGGTCCTTTCCATAGGAATTGCCTAAGAATCTGCTTTATCTCATCCAGCATTGCTTCAGGGAGAATGAAAATACTCGCTCAGAAGGATTGAATGGCATGGAGAACTGACCTGATCAGTTGAAGATGACCAACAAAGGCCAGGAATTGAAGAGTCCAGGATTGCACTCTGGATGTGATACACCTAACTAGAACGGCACAATCCACTTTCCTCATCCTTGAAGGCAAAAAATAATTTTATCTCCAGTAATGATGAAATTCCCAACTAAACATGGAATTAATGTTCCAACTACCTGATACACTTTTTCAAATCCCCCTTCTCCAAGTTTATTGGCTTTGAAGAGGAATTTGTTTATTTTGAACTGAAAGCTTTTAGTGGTTTCAACCTTGTCTTTTGTTGAAGAAATGCAGAGTAATAAACATGAGATCTCCAGAATCCGATCAGAAAATGTTGAAAGATACGCAAGATATCTTCAGATTGCATTGAATATTCCTCAGATCAATCAAGATCAAATCAAAGATCAATTAATATCAAATCTAGTATGTACATTATTTAGTTGCCTTTTTCATTATACATGTCTTGTAATATAAACATTGACATTGTACGTACAGAAATATACAGAGAATATAGAAAACCTTTGTCTTCAATTTTCCTATTCATATTCTTACATGCTATCGAGCCCTTCTGGTTCTGACATAGCTTCCGCACTTGTCTTTGAATTGCCTCCCGTGATCTTCTATTCTTGGTTGTTGCTACACTTGCAAACCAAAACAACATCCGGTAGGAATTCTTGATGCTTCGTTTTTTTGCCAACCTGCAAAACAGAGTTATTGCAGAATTTTTACTTCATCATGACAAATCCAGAAACACCTACCTCAGCCACCAAAGATCAGTCGACAAAGAATGTGACGCCTCATGCTTTGCCAACTCCGAACTCATCCATTGTCAATCCAGTAGCTGATCAACAACCTAGTCAAGCACAACACACACTCTGGCAACCCAATCCGGCTTAGTTCAATCCAGGGTTACCTTTCTTTGGTTATCCTTATCAATGGATGCTGTACCCATGGATGCTTGGATCAAATCTAGATGCATCACAGTCGGGCTACTAAAGCGTGTAGACTGATGGAGGCCTACCAACCAACGTTGGGGTAGGCTCAACCATCGGCCTTGAGTGGACAGGCGGATTAGGGAATTCAAATCCGGGACAGACTACAACCAATGTGGGGTTTCCAACAGGGTTTATATCTTTTCCTTTTGGGGCCGCCATGGGTCGCCTAGAACTCAACGACGCGCTATATGTTTCCATAGCTGACGGACCCGAGTTGAAGCTCATCAGCAACCATCTCATAGGATCCAAGAACTATTTGAGTTGGGCGCGGGAATTCTGCTGAGCTCTCATCACAAAAGACAAAGAAGGGTTTATCGACGGAACAATTCCTGTTCCAACCGATGAAAAATTAGGACAACAATGGAAAAAATGCAACCAGCTTGTTAGGACATGGATAGGAAATTGTATCAGCCCATAAATAGCCTCCAGGTTGCCTTTAACAGAGGACTCAAAATTTTTTTGGGATAGTATAAAAGAGATGTATGGGAAATTGGATCAAACAAGGATTTTCTCGTTGCATCAAGCCCTCTCTGAACTGAAGCAAGGAAACATGACTGTGACGGTGTGCTTCAACAAGCTCTTAGCTCTCTGGAATGAGCTAGAGGTTGCTGAAGAAAAACTCATTGGACCCGAAGAGACTCTCCAACAGTATAAAGGGATGAAGGACCGAGAGAAGGCGATGAGATTTTTGCTAATACTCAACGATTCTTACCTTACTTTCAGGTTGCAAATCCTAGTCATGGAGCCTCCACCACAGATTGGACGGATTTTCCAACTTGTCATGCAGGAGGAGAGCCAAAGACTCACCTTGACGGAGAACAAAACAACAAAGGGCTTGGCTCTTGCGGCAAGAATCGAGAGAGGAGGAATGAAAACCCTAGAAAAGAGGCGGAACCCATTGCTAGGGTTCACTGAACAGAGACCTTTTAAAGGTCCTATGATCGATGACTTAGATCGCATGCAGAGATCTGACGGCTCTAAAGAGGCGTGCTACACGGATGATTTGGACGGTGGAGATAGCTCTAAATCAAGCAGATCCAACGGTCCTCCTTTTTCAAAGAATCTCGGGCCGAATTATGGGCCGAATTATGGATCGAATTTGAAGAATAAAGGAAAGCTATTTTGCGACTATTGCAAGCGGCCCCACCACACAATTGACAGTTGTTGGAAATTGCATGGCCGACTTGGAGAAAAAAAGAAGGAAATATCAATAGCAGCAGCTTATCAACTCACAGGATCAACTAATCAATCCATCACACATGCTGAGTATCAGCAATTGATGCAAGTACTGCAAAAATTGGATATTCTAAAAAGGGGGAGCAGCTTTACAGGTATTTCTCATTGCCTAATAAATACCATACCGAGGAGTACTTGGATTATTGATTTTAGAGCTAGTGATCATATTGCTTGTGACAAGAAGCTATTTACTGTTATTAATAAAGATCTGGATAGTCCCATTATTGTGTAATTACAGAATGGAAATGTTGCTCGTGTGTCTACAATAAGGACAATCAATCTTAGCTCTCAGCTTACTCTCACAAATGTCCTCTATGTTCCAGAGTTTCAATTTAACCTTATCTCTGTGTCTAGAGCCTGTGAGGAAAATTCTTGTAAGGTTTTTTTCATTGCTGATAGCTATCTCTTTTAGGCCATTTCGACTGGGAAACTGATGGGCTAGGATAATCTGGAGAAATTTAGCAAATCTTGATCAATTTCATTGTAATAAACAATCATTGTGTAATTTGACTACCAATGATAAATAATTCATTTTGCATTCCATAATGGGTCATAGTTTTCTATTTCCTTATCCGCAATGTCACATTTGTCCACTTGCCAAATAGTCTCGTATTCCCTTTCCATTGAGCACAAATCATGCAGATGATTCATTTTCCTTACTTCACATTGATGTTTGGCGTCCTAATGATACATAGAACCATGATGGGTCCCCTTTTTTCCTCACCATTGTGGATGACCATTCAAGGGTTGACATTTGGATCTCATGCAATCTAAGGGCCAAGTCATATCCCATTTAAGGACCTTACTTTCTCTATCAAAGACTCAATTTGGCAAGACAGTCCGCCGAATACGAACAGAAAATGGGAAGGAATTTTTTAACCATGAGTGTACTAGTTTACTCTCATCTCAAGGGATCTTACATGAGAGTTCCTGTACGTATACTCCACAGCAAAATGGAGTAGTGGAATGGAAACATCGTCACCTATTGGACGTTACTCGCGCCTTGAAGTTTCAAGCTTCCATCCCTGACAATTTTTGGGGAGACTGTGTTTTAACTGCAACTTATTTAATTAATAGAATGCCAACCAAGATTTTCGATGGTCGAAGTCCTTTCGATTTTTTTTTTTTTTTTGGGAAGAAGCCAAATATGAGTCATCTAAAGATTTTTGGCTGTCAATGTTATGCCACTATAGTGGGATCTAGTGATAAGATGGGTCCTCGTACTTGCTGTTGCACGTTTATGGGATATCCCACTTTACAAAAGGGGTATAGGATTTATGATTCATCTATAGGGGAATTCTTTGTTAGTAAAGATGTTTCGTTCCAGGAGAATATTTTTCCTTTTGCTGCACAGGAACCAAACACAGATAGCCGAGGACATTACTCTTCACCTCATATTGAAGAAACAACAAATGATCCAAAACATATTCTATTTCCTACATCAACAGACAGAAGGGACCCCTCCACATCAGCCACGGAATTAACACTTCCGCTAGAACCCACGAACCAAATCTCGGATGATGAAGTTGTGCTTGACTCCACTTTTGTTAATACTAGTACGGATCATCCATCCACTCCTATTGATACTGGCTTGGGTCAATTATCCCTTGCAAATACCCCACCAAGGCGTTCCTGGCAAGTAACACGTCCACCAACTTGGACGAAAGACTACGTGTGTGGCATCAGAAACTCGCCAAGTTTTCTTTTTCCCATCTCCTCTTATGTTTCATTTGATCAGTTGTCGGCGGAGCATTGTTGTTGCATTTCTCGCATTTCTGAGGAGCAAGAACCATCCAATTATGATGAGGCAAGCACTAATCTGAGATGGCAGAAAGCTATGCAAGTAGAATTGCAGGCTTTAGTGGAAAATCAAACATGGGAACTCGTCTCTCTACCCCCAGATCGGAAGGCAATTGGATGCAAATGGGTGTACAAGATCAAATATCGAGTAGATGGATCAATTGAAAGGTACAAGGCTCGATTAGTGGCTAAAGATTTCACACAGTGGGAAGATTTTGACTATCACGAAACCTTCTCTCACGTCACCAAAGATGTTACGGTACCCTCATTCCTCTCAGTAGTAGCTTTTCAGGATTGATCACTGCATCAGATGGATGTCCACAATGCCTTCTTACATGGAGATTTAGACGAAGAGATTTATATGGATGTGCCATAGGGTTTACGAAGATAGGGGGAGAATAGAGTATGTCGTCTCCGCAAATCCCTGTATGGACTTAAACAGGCTTCCAGACAGTGGTATGCCAAATTTGCTAAGTCCTTGATAGCTGCAGGTTTCCAATAGTCCAGATTTGACTATGCTGTTTTTACACGGACTAAAGGTACTTCATCTATATACTTAGGGCCCGTTTGGTTCGGCTTTTGGGGAATGCATTTGTCAAAATGCAAATATCTTTGGCTTAAGGGGTTTTTCGAAATGCAAATACCGTTTGGTAAAATTTGTATTAAAATACAACTTTGGCCAAAATACCGATTGGTAAAATCTGTATTTGTAAATGAATTTTATTAAATTAAAAAAACAAAAAAATTATATTTTCTTTTTTTGAAGTTCGGCACTTTGGACGCCGATTCAACGACCGGACCACCGGATTTAGCGGCCGGATGGCCGGATCTGGCCACCTGGGTCACGGGACCTCCGTCGACCGTCGCTTGGGGTCACGCGACCCCAACGGCCATCGCCTGGGGTCGCGCGACCCAGGTGACGGCCGCTGGGGTCGCACGACCTAGTCGACCGTCGCTGGGGTCGCCTAACCTCGGTAACCGTCGCCTGAGGTCGCGCGACCTCAGGCGGCCGCCGCGTGGGTCGTGCGATTCAGGCGACAGTCGCCTGGTTCTCGCAACCCAAGCGTCGCCTGAGGTCCGGCGATGGTTGCCGGGGTCGGGGGACCCTTGGCTGGCGGTCGTTGGCGCATTGTCAGCACGCGTGACCCTTTGGCCGGCGGTCGTCGTCCTCCGATCGGCTTCTCTCCGGTGAAGATGAACAATAGAAGCTGCATTCCGAAAATGCAACTTCCCAATGGACCTCTCCCCCTCCATTCCCCTAAAGCCCCTTCAAACCCCTTGGAGATGCAATCGCATTTCCCCAAAGTCCCCAAAATATTGAACCAAACACCACCCGCTTTTGCCCAAACCCCTTTAGAGGCAAAAAGCCCCTTCTAAATGCCAAACCAAATGGGGCCTTAATGATGTATGTAGATGATATACTTATTATGGGAAATGATGAAGCTGCTATCCAAGTTTTCAAGGAATACTTGCATTCTACCTTTCACATAAAAGATTTGGGTAAACCCAAATATTTCCTTGGAATAGAAATTGCTTGATCAGATCAGGGAATATCTCTCAGCCAGAGAAAATTTCCATTGGAAATCATATTAGAAGCAGGTTTGTCAGGATGTAAGCCAGCTATGATTCCAATCGAGCAAAATGTTAAGTTGACTACGGCAGATTATGATGCTGAAGTGTCTCAGCAAGCAGATCTAGTACTCAAAGATCCATTGAGTTATCAGAAACTTGTTGGGAAACTCATATATTTGACTATGACTAGGCCATACATTAGTTATGCTATACAGACACTCAGCCAATTCATAGACAAGCCAAAGCAGCCTGTGATATAAGAATGACAACGTATTGTGATGCAGATTATGCCACTTGTCTAATAAGCAAGAGATCCATAACCGGTTTCTGCATTAAGTTGGGAGATTCTTTACTTTCATGGAAAACCAAGAAGCAGTCGATTGTCTCTTTATCCTCGGCAGAAGCAAAATACCGAGCTATGGCAAAAATGACATGTGAGATTTTATGGCTAAGGGGATTACTTCGGGACCTTGGAGTGCGAGTCGAGGGACCAACCAAATTATTTTGTGACAACGATGTAGCTCTCAAACTAGCATCAAATCCCATTGTGCATGAGAGAACGAAACACATAGAAGTGGACTGCCAATTTACTCGAGAGAAAATTCAGGAAGGTATAACCGAGACACGGGGGATTGGAATAGAAAAACAACCTGCATATGTCTTCACCAAGCCTCTATGTCAAAGTCAGCATGCGTATCTCTTAAGCAAGCTCGGCATCTTGGATATCTACAAGCCACCAGCTTAGGGGGAGTGTTGGAAGATACGCAAGATATCTTAAGATTGCATTGAATATTCCTCAGATCAATCAAGATCAAATCAAAGATCAATTAATATTAAATATAGTCTGTGCATTATTTAGTTGCCTTTTTCATTATACATGTCTTGTAATATAAACATTGACATTGTACATACAGAAATATACAGAGAATACAAAAAACCTTTCTCTTCAATTTTCCTATTCATATTCTTACAGAAAATAAAAGTAAAATGTTCCTTGTTCTTAAAATGCCATATGGCTATCTCAATCATTTTACAAAAATGTAGGATTGATTTTAGATTCTGCACCGTTCTTGGTTTAGCCCTTTTCCCCATGGATCTCGGCTCAGAGACATTGTGAGACGGTTAGCCATAGCTCGATTCCTCTCGAGCTCGCCCTCTAGCTGTTGTCTTTGAGTTGGCAAGGGACTCTCACGATAAAACGCTCATTCCATTGAACCCCCTGCTTTGCCATGTTCCAAGTAAGACGTGGAGGCTCGTTGTCTTCAGTTCATGCTTGTGTCAAGTCTAAATAAGTTGGTTGCATTGATTCCAAATATTGCTTGCCGATGTCCTTCGAATCCGGTCGTGAGTTCGAGTCCGGTGTGGGTCAACACCTTATTCTCAACCCATGCTCATTACGTGTTCGATGAAATGCATAAGCCAGATCCATGATTATTAACTCGCATTATCCATCGCTAGAGGAAGCAAACCCATCTTATTTTAGACATTCTTTGTTTGAAACATAGACCACTTGGCACATTTGATTCCTTCCACTCGTCGTTGAATTGATTTTTACCATATATGAGCATTTTACTAAACATCCGCTTTTGCAATTGTGGGCGTTCTATGTGGCTCAATGGTAATGGAATGTGATTCTTGACGAGAAATGCGGTCTTCAAATCACTGACACGAATGTGATTCTGCCTGGTTTTTGTTTGAAAAAGTGTTTGATGGCTTATAGCAGTGCTCAGAAGAGATGGTTAATGGCATTGGCCGTGGATGGTGGTGCGCAGTGGCCGGATATAGCTTGTGGTTGTGCCCAAGTTACTGCTAGGGAAGAAGGGGCATTCGTGCGCTGTGAGAGACGATGTTGAGATAGCTAGGGTGGTGAGTCTTAGTCTTGAGTGGGTTTACTGGGTTTAGGGCTAACTAGGATTGGCAAATACGGGCTGACTCTGGTCTTGAGTGTAAGGGTTGGGCTTGGCATGGTTCTAACAGAGGTGGGCTTGCCATGAGTACGTCTTAGTTGGGTCTGGTTGGACTAGATTTGAAAGAAAGGGTCCACTATGAGGGGCATGATTTGCATCCGTGGCCTAACCCGAGGACCAGCGGCAGACCATGTTTGGGAAGGGCCCAGCCCGAATCCCTATTTTTGGAATTAAATATTTATTTTATTGTTATTATTATTTATTAAAAAATAGAAAATTCCCTTTATTTTTTTATTTCTTCTAAAAATCAGGAAAAAGCTTTAAAATTACCTTTTAAATACTTTTCTCTTAAAATGTATGAAAATCCTTAATCAAAGAAAGTTATACTCAAAATTGAATAAGCTTTTTGATTATTGTAATAGGGTTTTGAATATTCTTAGACACAAATATTAAGTCACCGTTTGCACATTTCTATTTCGATCATCATTGAAGTGCATGCTTTTAATATGTGGATTACAGTTTCCCTTTAGCCTAATTAGAAATGGCATTTTACTTATTTCATTTCGATTGAATGCTTGTTCTTCCTTGCAATTTATGTAATGCCTCATTGGTTACTAATTATTATATTAATGATTGACACCCGCATGATCATGTTAGTGGACTGGTTCAAATTAATCCAAAACTAGCTGAAAAACATCTTTTTAAAAATGAACAAGATCATGTATTGATAGGGTACCATTGAACAACATTATTCCCTTACCTCACTTGGTTATTAGTTGACCCCAATAGGCTAGCTATGATTCCTCATTAGAAAATCCTTATAGACAAAATTGAATACCCCAATGTTGTGTGAGGTATGAGGCTAGGAGAACCCGCATTTAAACTAGGGTGGTAGGCCCGTCTTTAGACAATTTCCTTAAACCTATCATCCTTGCCCCTCTGAATGGAAATGTTAGTTCATGATAGGATGACCATTTGCTTTTGCAATATCAATGTACAACCTTTTTTTAGGATGGACAATATTTTTCTTATTAGATGGTGTTTGCGTGATTCCTTCATCACCTCGCTATCCTTATCTAGCATTAAGCATTAAACGACCACCACGCACTTAAGTGACCAAGTTGTGGTGGCCGTTGGATTTTGGAGGCCACGACATAGTGCTCTGATCTCAAGTGAATGGTCTTCAATGACTTTGATTGATGGCGAGCATCTATTTCTTTTTATAAATTTTCTTTTTCTTAGAATGTGTTTGTTTTACAGACAACTCAAGGGTAAAGAAAAATGAAGGCATTTTCTAGGAAAAGCATTTTTCATGAATATGATTAGTTTTCCTTTATTTGGTAATATATAATTGAAATTTTTTTTTGACATTTGGATCTTATTGGAAAATGATCTCAATAACTTTATTTCATGTAAAAAAAATAAAAAAAATAAAATAAAAAAAACGTGATTATTCATTTATTTCTTAAATTTCCTTTTATTTTTTTAAATTAAAATTTTAAATGCTTTTAAAGCTATTTTATCTTATCTTTTTTTTTTTCCCCTTCCACCAATCACTAGGCCTTGGCAACGATTGGTCCATAGGCACGGCTTGGCATGGCTTAAGGTCTTTAGAAATGGTGAGGCTCGAGCCTCACCAAAGGCTGGCAAGTCCTCAGCCTCGCTAGATTGGTGGGCTTGAGCCTCAAGCTCATTGGAAATGGCAGGGCTTGAGCTTGCCCATAGCTAGCAAGCTTGAGTCTCGCTAGATCGGCCAGCTCGAGCATCTTTAGCCTTGAGCAAGGCCTGAGCTTGCTAGATTGACAAGCTCAAGCTTGCCTCTGGCCAATTGCCAGCCTTTGCCATAGTTAGCAATTGGTCGAAGTGTGGCACCTCATGAATGGCCCCCCAAACCGTCAAGGTTGCCACATTTTGATTACCATTCTCTTACTTGACTTGAAGGTCTATCAATCATGAGGGTTTATATCATTTAGATTGGTCCCTGCGCAATTTATATGGCGGAAGCATATCTAACAACTCCCTTCCCTATATTCAGAAAACAATGCACACCAACTAAATATTTTATATAAGTTAAAGCCGAACACTTTTATTTACATAACTTGATGGACATCATTAGTCGGTACATCAAAATGCCAAGGTTTTCTATATTTGGTTATATTTCAAAAGATGACCAACATCTCTTCCAACAGTCATATACTTAATGTCCATCAATCAGTGTCGGTGTCCAAAAGTTCCTTCCTCTGCTGTCCTCCTCCTCACGGCCATATCCAACCACTCGGTCCATCTATTGGTGGTGGTGGCGGCAGAGGTATCTTGTCTAGTATGAAATATTAGTCCCCAAACGGAGTGAGTACAACCACTTAGCAGTAAAAGATTCATCAAGCTATATCAAGCATTACTATTTATATCCAGATTCAAGTATGGTAGACAAAATAGGCAATCCATGAATGAGTATGCATCCAAACCATATAACTCTTCAATGCAATGACCAGTACATTTCCAACCAATAAGATGCATCGTGTCTAGTCACACAAGTCTCGATCATGGGAACAAACTGTAATGATACGTGCTATTCCATGCCATACAATTTAGTCCCATAACCAGACCACACTCACACTTAATATAATCATCAGTTTTAATCATTCAAATAGTTTTATCCCCCCAGAGGACCAATATTTGCATCCTTCTGGGATTCCACACCCAACCCTGGCATCGCGGAAGCCTCCGGGCATGTATTCAAAATACAACCGGGCATCCAAAGGGCATCAACTCATTTGAACCTTTGGGTATCTCGCACCCCACCTGGCATCACGAGGAATCACTAGGGACAATAGACGTGGTTACCCCTAACCTCTGGGCATGCAACATAATACAACCCCTCACCCTCCGGGCATGTATCATAATACAACCGGGCATCCTGACACTCCTGAGGAAAACCTCTGGGCATGTATTCATAATACAACCAGGCATCCAAAGGGCATTGACTCATTCGAACCTCTGGGCATCCCGACTCCCGGGGCATTGTTGACCCAAGGGTCCAACGGCAACAATTAACATCTTAATTTCCAAATAACACTTTTCAATGCAATGACAAAATGTCTCTTGAGTCTCATCACATCTCAATATTGCATGATATGCCAATTTCAGTATCATCATACCACATAACCATTATAAAACATATTCGCTTTTGGGACATTTTGTGAAAATTCGAAAACAGAGCAACTCGATTTTACCACGCACAGTTCTGGTAAATATTTTGAAATAAATACTAAATGAGCTCGGAAAATTGTGAAATTTCAACATGTGATCAATGTGACTTTAAGGAAAAAGTTTTATGAAGAACACAATGTCAAATTCCTTACGTATCAAGAGTAAAAATTCCGATATTCCTTATTGACGTTCTATAAAATTTCCAGATTTAACATTTCCGAATAAAAATCATTTTGTCGACCAATTCTTGTCCATTTATGCTAAATTTTTTGATATGTTACTCCTATAGATATCCTCTCCAAATTTTATTAAGGATTCAAAGTCAAATTTTAGCTAGAAAATTACAAAATAAAAATAAAAAGGTCACCGAGGGTCATACTGTCCTTTACAAAACAGTCCACTGATCTAACTAGAATTTTTCCTTCTCCTTGAATTTCGACCTCCAACATCCACAATCAAATGTATACAAGTGTATTACACTATAACACATCCTTATCACTTCTAAAAATCCTCCATAGTCGGATCTTTAAATTCTTGTTCCATCACAAAATTCGAAATCCACAATGCATGCGCTGCTTTTACCTAGTTTTCTCGATCTAGCTTCATCTTTCATGTCCAAATCCAACATGCAGCTCTAGTATTTCACCTTTCTCGCATCTACCAACTCCCCACTAGATAAAAAAGCAAGCCACACATAGATTGAAGAACTTCTACTTGCCTTAAACCTCTCTACTCGATCGCTGGCCAAAAACAGGGGTTTCGGAGGGTCTCGGCTTGTCTCAACGGCGACGGGGATCAATGGCGTTAATGGTGGCAGCTTGGACACGGTGGAAGACGGCCTTCCTATTCCCCCTCGCGGCTCACGCCCGTACGCCCACTCAATCTCTCTTTTGGTCTCTCACTCTACCTTCTCGCCCTCTCTCAATTGCTCGATTCACTCCCTTTCTCTCTCTGTCCTTTAATTCCAAAACCCCCTCCCTTTTTGTTCTTTGATTAATAGTTAATCACCCTTTTTTTTTGCATGCAGGTGACAAGTGTTCTCATGGAAAGGACAAGTGGAAGATGCATGGAGAAGTGGCTTCAAATAATGAACAAGTGGAGGCAATTCAATGACAAGTGTTGAATGGCATCCCTTTCTCGCGAGCCCTCTCTCTTTCTATTTTGTTTTGTGTTGGAAATATGAAGATACCAATTCCGAGTATCAATCCAAGCATCAGTGATTGATTCGGTTTATTGGTGACTAGCTTGGTAAAATAGGACATAGAATCATTATGTAATCAGTGTAAATTTCCTTTCCCATCTTACTTCCTCTCACTAAGATTATAAGTGGAGGATCATACATGTACAAGAAATATACAGAGAATACGTAAATTATTTTTCCTCTCAACTCCACCTTAGTTTCTGTCATGGTATCAGAGCCTCGGTCCCAGACTTAGCTTCCATGATCTCAGAATTGCCCTCGTTTCTTTTTTTGAGTTATTGTTGTTGCGATTTTTCAATTTGCAAAACAAACCAAAAAGCCGAGTTGGAATTCAATCTTCTGTACCATGGCAAGAAAAGGGAATACTCGGGATTCACCTTTGGAGGAAATGCCTCAAGATCAAACTTTAGCTTCATCGGTTTAGATCAATCAGAATGAACCGAAGGATGCAGTCATCAATAAACCTAAAGATCCTCAAAAAACCATTGTTCTTCCTTCTATTTCTGGTCTCGTTTTTCCTTCGGCTTCTGGTCCTTTTTTTCCTTCTGCTTTTGGTCCGATGCAATGGCCTGTGTTTCCATGGTACCCTGTTCAAAGCCAATGGGGTACTGGTTCAAGACAGGGGTGGGCTCAACATGGCCCGTATGCAGGAGAAAGCTCCCACGTCTTTGGACCACAACCCAGAGGAGATTCGAGCTCTAACAAAAATGAAGGAGACCTAAATTAGGAATCGATCAGAGGGATCCGAACCAAGGAAACAGTGCTACGCAGGGTCAGGGGTTCGGGTCCATACCGGGTTAAGGACCAAACTCGTACCCGTTTTTTGGATCTGGCTACACACCATACCTATTTCCCATCCGTAGCAACAGCCGACTCAAAATCAGCGACCCTCTCTTCACTTCACCGGCGGATGGGCCAAATCTGAAACTCATCCAACTACAACTCATCGACCTCGACAACTATAACACCTGGGCGCGCGATTTCCGTCAAGCCCTCATCACCAAAGACAAAGAGGGTTTTCTCGATGGATCTATGCCCTATCCAACATATGAATGGCTTCAACGGCTTTGATGACGGTGTAATCAATTGGTACATACTTGGACCGGAAATTGCCTTGCGCCGAACATTGTAACAGGACTCCCTCCAACAGAGGACTCGAGAACCTACTAGGAAAGCATCTGTGAGATGTACGGACGGCTAGATCGAGTGAAGCTATTTACCATAACACAAGCTCTCTCCAATTTGAAGCAAGGAAACCTCACGATTACCGCTTGCTTCAATCGGCCCTCGGCTCTTTGGAACGAGCTCAAGGCGGCCGAGGAACGACTGGAGGGGCCGGAAATCACACTTCGTCAGTACAGGACTATAAAGGAAAGGGAGAAGGCGACGCGGTTCTTACTGAGCTTGAATGAGACGTACGCTACCTTTAGGTCACAAGTCTTGATGATGGAGCCGATGCCGCCGCTCAGCCGAATCTACCAACTGGCCATTCAGGAAGAGAGTCAACGGTTAGAAACAGTCGAGCACGCACGGACAGCTGATGGAGTCGCCTTTGTTGCTGCGCTCGCGGGTGGTTCCAATTTGCTAGATTCGACGCTCGGTGGCCATAGAGGGAGCGGAAGCTTCAAGAACGTCGAACACCTTTCAACTATGAGGAAGACTTCCCTTGAAAACCCTAAGAACCCATGGATAGACGGCCAAGATCAGAAGAAGCCATCCGACGAATCCCTTTCACCCAGCACTCTTTTTGGATCCAACGGTGGACATCAAAAGACATCCAACGGTGGATATCCCTCCTTTGGCTCGGCTGAATCTAACGGCTCTCACTTGGCCACGTCAGCACCCATTTGTATGGGATCAAACGGACCACGTCATGCACGTCATCACATAGACCAGGTGGGCAAATTTCCAAAAATAAAGGAAAAGTTTGTGAATATTGCAGACATTCGCATCATACAATTGAAACTTGCTGGAAATTGCATGGCAAGCCGGGTGATAAAGAAAAAAAGGAAAAGGAGTTTTTTGTTTATCAGGTGTTGGCACTGAGGACTGATGGGGCACATCAACCAATTACCCAAGATCAATACCAGAACATCATGAGGGCTCTCGATCCTTTAACCACAAGTGACAAGAGTGCAGGCTTTTCAGGTAAATTCTTGGTAAAACGAACTCAATACCAACTAATGCATGGATTATAGATCGGGTGCAAGTGATTATATAATATGCAATGAGAAATTATTTTCCCATACTCAGAAAAGTCCATATTTATATATTGTGCGACTTCCAAATGGCATTGTTACTCATGTCACTAAGGTTGGAACTGTTCACCTTAGCTCCAATATTGTCCTAAAAAATGTCCTCCATATTCCAGAGTTTGAGTTCAACCTGATATCCGTCTCAAAAGCTTGTGAAGACAATTCTTGTGGTGTCATTTTCAACTCCGACAATTGTTTCTTTCAGGACCTTTTGACTGGCAAACCGATGGGCTTAGGTAGTGTTGCACAAGGACTTTACTTTTGGATTAGTTCTTCTGAAGTTTTTGATAAAAGCACTTCTTGTAATGCTATTATCAATAATAAAAATCTTATTTTCCATCAACGCTTGGGTCATAGTGCACGTTTCCCTAATCCGAAATGTCTCATTGTCCCCTAGCTAAACAATCTCGGACATAATTTCGCACTTGCACATCTCGAGCCAGCATTGCCTTCTCTTTACTACACATTGATATTTTGGGACCCTATCACACACCAAATCATGATGGGTCACGATTCTTTCTTACTATTGTTGATGATTATAGTTGTGCGACTTGGGTTTTCCTGATGCAGTCAAAGAACCAAACTTTCCCAACTGTTGGGATTATCAAATTCCCTAAAACCGGATTCGATACTAAATCGAACCCCTAAACCAAATGCGGAAGACGAGCCCAAGAACAAACATGTATAACCGATCAAAGACACACCACAAAATTGAGCGTACCTTATTATCCATAGATTAAACACCGACGTTGATATGAGGAAGAGAAACTAATCCCATTTGATCTAGTGACGTCAATTGGCCTTGAAGGGAAGAGAGTGTCGTCTCTTTTTCCTTACTGTCCTTTTTGGAGTGTTTCAAGGGAGAGAGGGAGGAGGAATGTACGTTGCTTCAAAAGGTGCGTTCCTCCCTCTTTATTTCCCCCTTATATATGTCCCATCCAAAAAGAAACGTGTCCCTTCATCATATCCCTCCATCCATGGGCCCTAATAACTTTTAAGCCCAACATGGCCAGACGGGCTTACTTAGGCGCATCACATTAATAAAACCATCATCTCTCATTCACACATGGTGGGCTGAACATGATTCTCTTTACCACTCTTCAACATTCATACCGATGAATAATCCATGCGACCAGCATATTTTGAGAGCTCATTGCTATACATCTGTTAGGAATATATAGCAGCTCATAATGGGCATCACACTCTGAGTAGATTTAGTATGCAGTACCCTAGATTGATCAATCACATTTATATCTCTCTTGATCTCTTTTAAACAATAATATATGTATTGTATTCACAATTATGATTATCCCAAAGACAGTCATAATTGGTCGACTAGTGATACAAAACTTAAAATGTGATTCTCCAAATTCGATCTTTCTCTTTCCTTCAAACTCTCAATTTCAGTTCAGCTTGCTTTTCTAGAAATGTCCCATTAGATCGAATCAACTCATGACCATTGGCAACATCCTAAGATAGCAAACACTAAATAGAAATCCTAAGAATAAGTAAAAGTCACGAGGACACTAAAATTGAGGAACTCTTTTCCTCAAGAGTCTCACACGGTATAAAAGTTGAGATCAAACTTTTGCCATTCTTATTGGTCATCTCATGCATACGTAGTATGAAATAGGTATTACGGTATTAACTTATTTCTCATGGAGCGTATGTCTACATCTTTCAATACCGTATAAATGATAGTTCAGACATACCCAATGTCTAACTTGAGTTCACGTATATACTCATTCACAAAAATCATTAGAACTCACATCTAGCATCATAGACAAATAAAGTAAAATATGTGAGTTATTTTACTTTCAAACATAGTAAGTATTATGTCCTCATCTTAACACTCAATTAAGGCGACATACGTATTTTAAGCTTGAGCTCTCGATTATCACCTAGATAATAAGCTTAAAAACAGTCTCATCTCTATTTATCACAAAGTAAATAGAGGCGATTACTCGTGTGAATGGGCCAATCTTATATCTGTCCGACATACTTTCTCAACTTAAAGTAATGCATTGAACATTAAGATGCATAAAGATCAAACAAAGACTCATAGGCATTAATAATGAAAAACACAAGTTCATTAATGTGAACAACTCAGGAAAATTACAATATCCAATACATCAGACTCTATGCAATCCTAAAGATTTTACATGACCACAAAACACATCTCTAGGTATTGGCTTTGTCATATGATCTGCTACCATTCTATGCGTAGATATGTACTGTAAGTTCACATCCTTTCGTGCAACCATATCTTTGACAAAGTTATACTTGGTATCTATATGTTTGGTCTTGCCATGATATTTTGGATCTTTGGTGTACGCTATAGCTACTTAGCTATCACAGTTAACCAATAATGGATTTGTAGCTTTCTCAATAATACATAAATGATCCAAAAATATCTTAAGCCAAACCCCTTTTTGTACCGCTGCTGATAATGCCACGAACTCAGCTTCCATCATGGACAAGGCTATACGCGTTTGCTTTTTACTACTCAATGATATGACGTCATTATTCAGTAAGAAAGCAAATCCATAGGTAGATTTTCTTTTATCTAAATCTCCTCCCCAATCAGCATCTCGAATAGCCTTCAAGTCACAGATCATTTCATTGATAATTCAACTTGTAATCAACAGTTCCCTTCAGATACCTCAGTATTTTTTAAACGACATTCCAATGTACTGGACTTGGCTTGGATTGGTATCGACTCACCATTCCAACTACATAACATATGTCAGGTCTTGTACACATTACAACGTACATCAAACTCCCAACAGCACTAGCATAAGGAACATGTTTCATTTGTTCCTTCTCTTGTGGAATCCTTGAACATAGTCTATGGCTCAATCCTTCACCTTTTGCACTAGGAGTGTTTATGGGTTTACAATCTTGCATACGAAATCGTTCAAGAACCTAATTTATATATGTTTCTTGCGAAAAAGATAACAATCTCTTCTAACAATCTTTTGAAATCTTAACTCCAAGAATGTATGCAGCCTCACCCATATCCTTCATCTTAGAAGATAACCAACTCTTGACGGTGTTAACAAACTCCATATTACTTCCAGCAATTAGTATATCATTAACGTATAATGATATGATCACAAATTGATCCTTGGATCTTTTGATATATACACAATGATCCTCATCAATCATTGTAAAGTCATATGCCATTATGGCATTATGAAAACATATATACCATTATCTCGATGACTGTTTAAGGCCGTATATAGATCTCAAAAGTTGACATACCTTTCCTTCTTGGCCTTCTTTAATGAAACCAGCAGGTTGTTCCATATATATTTTTTCATCTAATTCTCCATTTAGGAAAGTAGTCTTTACATCTATTTGATGTAACTCAAGATCCATACTAGTAACTATTGCTAGAATAATACGAATTGAGGTAAATCTCACTACATGAGAAAATGTTTCTTCATAAGTAATTCCTTCATGTTGATTATACCCCTTCGCCATAAGGCTTATGCCTTTCTATCGAACCATCATCTTTTCGCTATATTTTGAGAACCCACTTGTTCTCAATAGCTTTGTGTCATTTTGAAAGATCAACCAGTTCCCAAACTTGGTTTGACTTCATTGACCTAATCTTCTCTTCCATTGCATGAATCAGTTTTTCCTTATTAAGGCAATTTAGAGCTTTATTAATATTTCTTGGCTTATCCTCATCTTGCGGAGCAATCATAAAAGTTTCCCTTTCAATGTCAAAAACGTCGACGGGGAATACTTTGGCGACTTGTTCGCTATATGGGAGATTGTACACTTTGCGCATCATTCCCCATTATGCTCCCACTATGATTAGATAATGATGACGTCGTCTCATCATGTGGTTGCAATTGAGAATAAGTTAAATTCAATTAATCACTTCTCATATTACTCCCACTTGGACGAACTCCACTAATCATTATCTTAATCCAAGATTTCAACTAGAGAGTAATCTTCCCCTATTTCACCCTTCTTAGGAAATTCATCCTTTAAGAATGTAATATCCTGTGATTCAAATTCAGTTATACTCCTACTTTCCTGCTCACCTATGAACACATACCATTTCGAGTGTTTGGAGTATCTTATGAAAATACTCTTCTTTCCTCTGAGACCCAATTTCCCAAACTTATGAGAGGACTCATGAGTATAAGCAGCACAACCCCATGGCTTAAGAAAACTCTAGTCAAGTTTTCTACCTATCAATAACTCATATGGAGTGGAAGTAACTGATTTGGAAGGCACCCGGTTAAGTATATAGGCAATAATTAACAACGCATCACTCCAAAAAGTGATAGGTAAGTTAGCATGCGCCATCATTGACCTAACTATTTCTAGTAGGGTTCTGTTTCTTCTCTCCGCAACACCATTTTGTTAAGGAGTATATGGAATAGACAACTGCCTTTCTATTCTTTTTTCATCACATAATTTTCTGAACTCATCAGATAAATACTCTCGACCTCGATTGGATCTCAATACTTTTATTTTCTTGTCTAATTGATTTTTTACCAAGTTCATAAACCTTTTGAAACAACTAAATGCTTTAGATTTATGAGAAATCAAATAGACATATCTGAATCGAGTATAAACATCTATAAAAGTGATGAAATAAACAGCCCCATGCCTTCCTCTCACATTCATTAGACCACAGATGTCAGAATGGATTAAATGCAGAGGAAATTCAGCTCTTTTACCTTTTTCCAAATGGTTTCCTTGTCGTTTTCCCTTCTAAGAAATACGTACATATGGGCAAATCGACTTTTTCAATGTTGCCCAACAAGCGCTCTTTGGTTAGTCTATTCATACGTTGTTGGCCAATATGACCAAGTCTAGCATGCCATACATTCACATCATTATCATATGAATTAAGAGATGTGAGAAGGGAATAACAAACATTTGCATTAACATAGTCAATATTTAATACAATGAAACCATCCGGAAAATAACCACAACTATAGTAATTTGTATCCAAAAACAAATCTACACCTCTATTATGGAAGTTTATATTAAAACTTAGCTTGATCAACACTAAAACAGATACTAAATTCTGACGAATCTCGGGAGCATACAATACATCATGTAGGAATAAAGTGCGTCCACCACCCATGTTCAGTTGGTAGGTGCCACTTCTTTTTACTTCAGCTCTGAGGTTGTTTCCCACATAGATCCACTTAGTTCCAGTTGGTATTCGTCGGATTCCATGAAGGATTCTCTATCCTTCGCCACATGGTCTGTTGCTCCTGAATCTACAGTCCACAAATGATTAGATTCAGCCAATAATACAGAACTTAACACATAAGTAAAGTTCTCAAATGTATAAGAGGTATTTACCTTTTTTGGCTCACAACAGTTGCGAGCATAGTGACCTGTCTTGTCACAATTGTAACACCTCATCGTTGACATTTTCTTCACTTGAGGACGTTTTCCTCTCTTGTGTTAGTTAACTCTTGATTTTTTGCAATGAGGACTTGATCCTTTGCATTCCCACATATTGAACAAATCAATACGCTTACGCTTAGAGCTCAAAGCCCTTTCTAAGCTAGAACCAGCATTGTAAATATCTTTTTTCGGCTCAAATGCTATTAGGTGGTCCTGTACTAGCTCAAGGTGGCGCACAACATCCTCAAGATCTTCCATAACATAGTCAAAAGCTTCTAGTGCTTATTGCTTTTCCAGCACATATTGAATCTTCATATTTAATATTTCACACTTGTTGTCATTCATTTCAGCAATTACGTTCTTATTTGCTGAAACCATCGATCGAACACATTAAACATATATGAATGAATAATTAATGCCTATCATTTATGCATCCACTTTGCACAAACCCATCATATCAATGAATAATTTCAAGTAAGGTTTCAGAATCAAAAGATCTCTATGTTTCCAATCATCCTCCAAATATCCTAACTTAAAACTATCATTAATATAATTGTCTTATGCAAAATAAATTATATGAAGTTACAAAAACTTCTATGAACTACCCACATCAGTCAACAATAATAGAAAGCAAATAATATTTGACATCCAATAGAATAATAATACTTTCACATAATACAACTATCAACTACACTAAATAATACATACATAGGAAAATTTCAACATAGAAATAGATATTTACACCAAAAACATCTCAAAATAATCTAAGAAATAAATAGGGAAAGTCTTTGCTAATCTATCAGTCAAAATATCTAAGAAATCTGAAGGCACATTTGCCAACAATGGAAAAAATTTTGGAGAGCTTTCATGTCGCCTCCAAGACGCATTCACTCTGCGCCATGTGGCGCTAAATCTAAGGGTTGAAATTTTGGTTAACTCAATCCTATAATATTTTCTTACAAAAGCTACTACTAGCCTCTATAACCCGGGACCACGTTGACCTCCCATAGGCGATCTAACACTGTTTGCCATTCAGGTAGAAGAGTGTTCATCAAGGTCGGCACATTCTCAAAATCCGGCATAAGATAACTATTCCAGATGATTTCCTGTATCATCTGATTGAACCTAACCATATGTGATACTAAATCACTGTCATGCCCCTGATAATTAGCTAACTTTATCATCAGCCTTTTAAGTCTTGCACTTCCTTCGTCCGTTCTCAAGAAAGTAGATATCTGTGCATAACGCATCATTGTTCCTACAACAAATACAGAATTAAAAATGGATCACTTATAATCCATAATGAACATAAGGGAAAATATATAATTTTCCATGATTCAAGCAACAAATGCAGAATAAAAAATGGATTACTTATAACCCATATAGACATAATTGAAAAAGAAATAGATTCTTTTTCCTTTTTTTTTTCTTGGGATCAACGGTCGTCAACGGTTAATGGTCAACAGGCATAAACGGTCAACGGTTAACGGGTCGGGCCAGATGAGCCGGGTCGGACCAGTCGGGTCGATTGGGCCAGGTCGGACAGACCCACCTGACACGTGCGGCACGCGTGCAGCTAACGTCACGATGACGTCAGCTGGAGCGTGCCTCGCAGGTGCCAGTGACGGCACACATGCACGTGCCTGCCCCTTGCACATCGGCGTGTGCAACGTGCCGATTCGTTCCAACTGCGCGTGGGGGCGTGTTCGGCGGCCTTTAGCGGCGTTTCACTACTCGTCGCGCTCGTCTCGACGAGACCTTCCATCCAACACCATCAAAAATGGATTTCAACTTACAGAAACTCGAAAAAAATGGACAAACAGTGCTCGGGTGTCGGGATTTTTTTGCCCCGATCGGTGTCGGTCGATTAATTTCACTAAAAATCAATAAGAAATCATCCATAAACATGAAAGGGGTCGGGAAAAACATGGAAAAGAATCGGGAAACAAGAACTACGGCTCTGATACCAATGTTGGGATTATCGGATTCCCTAAGACCGGATTCGATACTAAATCGAACCCCTAAAACGAATGCGGAAGACGAGCCTAAGAACAAACATGAATCACCGATCAAAGACACACCATGAAATCGAGCATACCTTATTGTGCACAGATTAAACACCGACGCCGATATGAGGAAGAGAAACTGATCCCGTTTGATCCGATGACATCAATTGGTCTTGAAGGGAAGAGAGTGTCATCTCTTTTCCCTTACTGTTCTTTTTGGAGTGTTTCAAGGGAGAGAGGAAGGAGGAACGTATGTTGCTTCAAAAGGTGCGTTCCTCCCTCTTTATTTTCCCCTTATATATGTTTCCTCAAAAAAAGAAACGTGTCCTTTCATCATATCCCTCCATCCATGGGCCCTAATATTGTGGGCCGGACTTTTAGGCCCAACATGGGCGGACGGGCCAACTTAGGCCCATCACATTAATAAAACCATCACCAACTCTATCAAAGTTTCTCACTCTTATTGAAAATCAATTCAAAAAAATTGTTCAAAAAATTTGTATGGACAATGGACGTGAATTATATACTAGAGAGTGTGAATCTTTTCTATCATCTAAGGGAATAATCCATGAAAGCTCTTGCACATATACTCCTCAGTAGAATGGGATAGTTGAGCGTAAACATCGGCACCTCTTAGAGGTTGCTCGTGCTCTTAAATACCAGGCTTCAATTCCTGAAGATTTTTTGGGAGACTGCGTTGTTACGGCAGCCTATTTGATTAATCGAATGCTAACACAGATTCTCAATGGGCAACACCTTTTCAATTGCTTTATGAAAAGGAAGCAAGAACTGATCATCTTAGAGTATTTGGATGCTTGCGTTATGCCACAACAGTAGGGCCTCGGGATAAAATGGACCCTCGTGCTATTCCATGTATTTTTATGGGATATCCCTCATTGCAAAAAGGTTATAGAGTCATGGAGATCTCCACAGGGCACTTCTTCGTGAGCAGGAATGTGGTTTTCATGAAGACATATTTCCTTTCTGGGAAAGTACCCCCTCATCCTTATCTCAGCTCCCAATCATCGCCCCTTTTTATCAGAAGAAGATTTTTGTATGGAACCTCCATATGTAACCATTGCACCAGAACAACCTGCACCAATAACAACAAATCCAGTTCATCATGGAGCTGAATTACCTGTTCTTTTAGATGAGGAAAATCAACCATCCAATTCTTTGATCACTTCTTCACAATAAGAGTTATAGTGTTCTTCACAAGACTCGTTACCTATCATTACTGAAGAAGGAAGAGTGGGGGAGCCTCGGCGTTCTGGTCGACATACACGACCACCCACCTGGACAAAGGATTACATATGCCCTACGCTAAATTCTTCATGTATACAATATCCGGTCTCTTCGTACGTTTCTTTTAGTCGGCTGTCACCGGAACATATATGCTACATCAGTCGGATTTCTGAAGAACAAGAGCTGTCTTCCTATCATGAGGCTGCATGCGACCCTAAATGGCAGGATGCAGTGGAAGCTGAGCTTAAAGCACTGACTGAAAACCACACATGGAACATTATTCCTTTACCTCCACATCGAAGACCCATTGGATGCAAATGGGTTTACAAGATAAAGTTCAAGGCAAATGGTTCCAT